>JAQFZN010001411.1:0-16140 GCA_034687075.1 Geophilus carpophagus
CATTACAAAACTGCTAAGGACCATTACAAAACTGATAATGGCTATTACACAACTGTTAATGATCGTTAAAAACTGTTACAAAACAGTTTAAAAAAAACTTCCTCTCCTACGTAACCACCTACCCCTAGTTTGTGTGCCTTTTCAGTAACATAAAGGACTAATAATCATTGATAACACTTAGGGAAATGAGAGACAGATTAATCTGTAGTAGAGCTAGATCTTGACAAACGCCATCTTATTTGGCGCTATAACAAAAAAAAACGTTTTTTTTTTTATTGTCGCAGTTCGTAGCCGGTCAAAAATTATTAGTGTTATTAAAATCAATATAAAATAATAACAGACCTAGCTGCTATCTTCCCTCCCTTTCCCTCCTCTTTCCCTCCCTCCCTCATCAACTCCGCACTAAAGTTATTTGACCCAACCCCGCGAGGGCTAGATTCAGTCCTAGCGAGAAGGTTGGCGCAATTGCATTAGTGACATATGATAATGGAAGGTCATAGACCGCAACTTTGTCTAGTTATAATTATACATATAAGTTTAGTTACAACAATAAATAAAATATAATTTTAATTAAATTAAACATATGAACACATACTTGTACAAAATATGTACGCATATACTCTATCAGTCATGGGTCGGTACGCGTTACATAAAGTAGCTACATAATTGTTTACATAAAACATACATTCACATTGCTACATGCTTAGCTTTGTTTATTATTCTTTCGCTCCTAAATTCGTGTTGTCCTCAGAGAGAAATAAACATGGTCGTCAAGCATTGTAAACTGCAAAATTTCTTCATTTCCATGTTCCAACATGTGTAAAAGTTGGGTAATGTGTCACATTTACTTGAAAAAGTACTGGTTAAAAGGTTGATGAGACTTTCAGACTGACAGAACACATTTATTCATTGGAAGAAGACTACATCAAAGTATGTCTTGAGGGCTTGCAAACGTGTAGTGTAAGTGACTCGATGTATCTTCCCACTAAAAACATGCATCATTTTGACTTGTACGTTTGTGTCGCGAGGCAATGACATTGCAGCACTTGTCTTTAAAATTGTCCCCCTTTGGCAATTGCCGTATAATGTCACAAAATGGCCTGTCACAAATGGAGGAGGTTAATCCTCGTTAGATGTTCCTTTCAAAAATAATGAAAATAACTTTTGTTAAAGATACAGAAAAACGGTAACGATTAATTTTTAATTTGGTTGATTAATTGTAAATGACTTAATGATTTTGATGTGCATAATGAACTGATAAAACCGTTGCTTTTTCTAAAAATTTTCTATTGAACAAAAGTGTTTTTGAAGTTTTAGAAAGATGTTTGTGAGGTGGAAAAGACACTGCAAAGTTGTAAAGCACTTGTCTTAATGAATGGTAATAGCACAAAGCAAACGACATTAAAAGCACTCATTAATGTCAAGTGGATTGGGGCGTGGAGAAAGTCAATTAGCAACGTCTTTTCACTAGTTTCATTTATATGCTGAGACAGGAACTCGAGCAAAAATATTGCAAAATTTGCATGTTGAGGCCAAATTGTAAATAAGTTGACAAAGTGAAAATTCTTCTATTTTTAATTTAAAACAGAAGAATGAAAAAAAAACTTTACAGGATTTTCACTTATAAATCCTGCTTAGCAAAAGAAGCTAGATGAGGCTGCGTTACCATGACTACTAAGGTGCAAACTAAGAGCTTCCGTAATGAATTGTCTCCGCATAAGAATTGAAACGTGCTCTCGCCGCCCTAGTTCGTGACTCGGAGCGTGTTGTTCTTTATTTATCTACCAATGACTTTAACCCCACTGCTATAAATAATATGTGGTCTGTTCTGACTGTGGCACATTCAAAACTTTGACAAGTGACAGGAAAAAGAAAATACATACCACAAGCAACAGGATAAAGATCATTTACGTTTACTTTAAACTCTTAAAAACATATGAAAAAATTTATTTTTATAATAAACATTAGTAACATGTTTGAATTTCTTGTTTTAATATTCCCAATTCGTAGTCAACTTTAAGTTTGAAATATGGTTGAATAATCTGGGCGTGTTTTCACTCAGCAGGAAGCTATTTTATGTATATGTACTCTGTTGTTAGACGAGGGAAAGGTAGTGGAAGTGTTTTAAATATTCAACAAAGGAATAGTTTTTTTGTTTTTTTTTTAAAGTTATTTTCTATACTGCAGTCACTTTGTGTTTGTCTTTACAATCGGTTGACTGGTGATAAATGATGTCAAGGGAGGTGACAACTTAGATTACTCCTTTGGTCCTACAACACGAGGGAGGAAAGAAAAACAAAAAAGTAATAAATTTCTCGCGCAAGAAAGGAAAAGATAGAAAAAGAAGAAAAAAATGTCTAACGTTCTTTGATTTGTTCACAGCAGTCACAACGAGATTTTTACTTCACTGACTTTTCCCACTGACTCTCACTTTACACTCGACATCTGTCGACGGAAATTTAATCTTGGTTTCTTCTTAAAACATTATTTTCTCGACTTGGGCTTTGCAAAGCTGCTTAAATAATACATTTATGCAAAATTCAAGGACGTAGAATTTTTAATCGTTTTAATGTCGTTTTTATCCATTTAAATCGCTTTACAAAGAATATAAAAAATGTCCCTTCTTCTTCCCCGTTATTAATGTTACATTAAAAGGATAAATAAGATTAAAATTACTTAGTTCAATGAAAATAAAAAATACAATAATCTTCAAGATCAAACCGCTACTAGTTTTTGCATGTTAAATTTCTTTTTTAAATTTGTTTATTCGCTTCATTTGTAATTTGCCACTTTTAACTTTGGAAAGAAATTCTTTTGAAAAGCTGTTGATGAATTTGAAAAGCAAAGAAGCGTTAAATCACTAGAGAAAGTAAAATTATAAAAAAAAAACTCAAAAATGAAATTACTTCAGCAACAGCACAGGAGCTTATCAGCTTTGTGCATGGTTTTGGTTTTTGTAATGCTTGTTTTAAGTGTGCACTGATGTGAAGTTGCTTTCTAAGTTAAAAAAAAGTTTTCAAGCAAGATTCTGACAAGCATCTGTTTTCTCTCCTGAGAATCGTAAATTTCATAAAAAATACGTGCATGTAATTTTTTTCATTCAAAGGTAATGAGAGCATAATTCAGTTATTTATAAATTAGGTCTGCAATTAGACAAAACAAACAACAGTTAGCATTTAAGCATGTACACCTTTTACAGATGCATTTTGTTAAATTTGATTGCCTTAAAACAGCTGCACAAAGAGTTAACTCAAATTTAAATAAGTAAAAATATTACACATTTAAACTTTTAATAAAATTTTAACCAAACTTGGCAAATGCTTGTTTATCTTTAAAGACAGTTCGCATCAGGTAAGGCAGAGAAGCCACTTTGATATCAAGGCGGTGCTTTTTTGACGCCTGCGGTAAGTTGGAAAGAGAAGGATAATAAGCAATTTTACCCGAGATATCAGTAACTTAATGGTGTGTTGAGGTCACAAGAGACGCTTAAATTTTCTGATATATTTTTATTTTAGCACCAGCTACACTTTGACTACGCAATGTAAAAAATAAGTGTCAAGTGTTTTTAAAATATATTTATAAGCTTTTGATTAAATCAATAATGAAAATTGTAAAGCCTTGTAATTTGTTTCAAATTTTAATATACTTTGCTTAACTCTTAAATATTACCCTTCACTTTATTGGCAAAATTAATTGCAAAAGCTTCAAGGTTTAGTCTAGTCTTCAACTCATCCTTTTTCCTTATTTATTAATTTTTTTACCAGAAGAAGGATGAAATGACTAACATGCCATTTGGGATTTTTGCCTAAACTAATGTCTTTCAACTTTTGTACTATCAGCTTTAAATTAAATATTTAATCTAAGTATAAATTATTAATAATCGAATTAAATGACTAATTAATAGCACTAAAATTGCGTATTGATGCAAAAATAAATTAATAATCTTCTACGTTTTGATCTTTCCTTTATCACTTAGTTCTCGGGCTGTGTTCTCTGAACTACAACTAATTTGATGTAATGAAATTTCTTGACAAGGAAACAACAAAAACAATGCCCTTTTACCAAATCGCCTTGTCGCCCATAAAGAGTATGGTAGTAGCTTTCCTTGCAATTAATACTGGTCCCTAGATAAAAATGATTGATATCTTGTTAATTACACCTCTTGCCCTCTACTAAACGGTGTCCAAAACCCTACAGGGAGTGCTTTGATTCATTACTGCTGAATTCAAAGCGCATTTACAATCATTTAACTGAAGGAAATCAATTTGTTATTGACATTATAAAAACAAAACAGAGTTTAGGAAAATAAAGAATCTTTTACGAAATTAACATTTTTATACGTTGTAGTTTTAGTGTCTTTTTCTTATTTTTTTTATGCCTTAAGTTAATGGAGTGTAATGTACGCCTAAAATGTCAGTGCTGATGTAATAACACAAAGAGCAAAGTTTACTTTACAAAATTGTTAGTATATAATGTTATTAGAATCAATGGTGTGAGAAAAAAAAAGTTTAAAAAGAAAGTAAAATTAATTTTACTTGTTATATTCCTTCATTTTTGATGCTAATTATTTTTAGATGCCATTAGTTAGTGATTGATAAATTTAGCGAATTGTCGATTTCAATTTAAATTTGTAAATGTGTTAGAAATCAAATCAGACATGTTTTTGATTGTCTGTTTGATTGCCAATGCCTAAAGCCCATCTGGGAATTATTGACAACCTTAATTTATTCAATTGGGTACAAAGTGTAAATTAAGACTCACTGCATCACTTGTGAATTCATATCACTTCTATTGATTAGCCTACATCTCATCTTTTGGTCACAAGGCATGCACTCAATTGATTTGGTGGTTACTTTACGTTTACAGCCTAACAAAGTCATGTCGTGAATTTGTTTACCAAAACATTCTACAATGATCACTGGTTTTGACAAGTCAATATAACCCGTTTTATGTAAATCTTTACACTATGGGTATTTTTTTTAAATAATTTAAAGATAATAACAAAAAAATTTTTTTTTTTTTATGTTTGTATTTTCTTTGTCACTGATTGCTTAATTACTGCGTGTGGCAAGTTGTTGTAATAATTGCCCCTAAGTGCTAAACTGGCATGAAAAGAAAACGGTTTCACACTTGGTCGCACCACTTCACTTGAAGCGTATTTTTGCCATCTGTACCGCCACCACCAGATGGAGAAACACACAACTTGCAAGAGAGCGCCTGTTCTGTTTTGATGGCATCCTAATCCTTGTTTACTGCTTTTATTTAACCGCATTTTCTCTTTGCTTTCTCTTTAATTGATTGTAGGTAAATTTATAATCACGAGTAGGAGATTGAAAACCTGAAGCAATACAACTGCAGATTTCTTTCGGTGCAACTTTAAAAAAAGGTACCTCATTTCGAAGTGTTTAAATAATTGAAAAGATTTTTAAAAACAAACATTTTTATAACGCGTTTTATAAAAATTTTCAAATTTAAACTTCAGTTAATTAATCACAAAAGATATTAACTTCTTTTTTCATCTGAATTCTAACACAAAAGCAATTTCATCCACCTAATTTAAAACAGTAAATGTGACGATGGAGAAATAAAAACCAAAATCATTTCCACCTAAATGATTATTGCAACCGTTCAACTAGATAATTGCGTTTGAGTAAAAATGAGATAATCAAAATTTTTTTCAATATAATATTACCACAAAGCTTTATTTTTTCTTTTGTAATGCAGCTGTCATAGCCTTAAGCTGAAACACAAATCCAGGTGGATGACATTAGAATAAGAAAAGAAGGATTAACTAACAAAATGACCCTTTTTCTATTTATGGATGATCCAAAAATGAGATGCAAAGACACAATTTGTTTATACAACTGTCTGTAAAAGAGCATATGATTAATATCTCTTATTACACATTGAATTTAGTGTTTAATAAGTAATGGAATATATTTGCTTCACCTATTCTCAGCATTTTCTTCTTCTTTTTCTGACTTATTTATTTTTTTTTATTTGAGAAAAGTTAGAAAATTGAATTTAAGCTGAATAAGTGCTTTTCTTTATCCCTTGGTGCAGAGCGGCTGTTTGATTAAAAATTCACGCTTAACAGAAAGAATTCGTCTGCCGTTCTCTTATATTTCTCGGCCCTCATGTGGGATGACATCTCTAGAGGTTTTCCGTTCACCTTTCTTTGCAAATGATGGCAAAATGAGTTTAATCAACGGACCCATCACTTTGCAAGAACCACCAAAGGGATTGAAAAAGCGGCAAACTGAGGCAGCCGTTGAACCAATTTTTGAATTTAATTGAAAATGAATAAAAACTGCACCAGTGATGCGGGAATTGAATCAAGAGCAGAGGAAGAAATTTTCCAAAGGTACTAAAATAAATACATAAATAAAATTAGAGTTTAACATCACCGGTAATCTATCAAATTACTGTGCGTTTGACGCTTCTATTCTTAAGACAGACATTAAAAGTAATTCGGCGAAATTTGAATGTTATTATCTACACACTTTCACATTATCGCATGCAATCTTTAAAGTATTAATCAATATTTGAAGAAGCTTTAATACAGATTTTAATAAAATAAACAATTTAATCTAATTATTAATCAAAATGATTAAATACCCTTTTTCAATTTCAGCAATTTAAATAAAGTTCATCAATAATATAAATGTCAGCAAAAGTATGCTTTATCTGTAGTAATTGATGACGTAAGAGATGTTTTAGAAAATAAAATAACAATCATGTTCAAGTATCTCATTACAGCCATCAGTCATCATTACTGCTGCAAAATGAGTTCTTGCTATCTTCAGCTTATTTGTTCTCTAAAATTTCAAATAAAGGACAGCTTCATCTGCTTAACATTTTGATTATTTCATATGAAGTTGAATTTGATCTCAATCTGTTGCGCGGTGAATATTTCATTTTTCAATCATTTTTTCTCTTTTTCTCTCTCTCTCTTGGTTTCTTTTCTCTTTTAATAAATCTGCATATTGATGCACTTAACTTTCATAAGGGAATTAAATTTCTTGACATAAATTTACACATTAAACCTTATATTAAAATCTATTCTTCCACTTTAAAAACTTCTTCACTTTTTTCATTAAAAACTAAAAACCAAACCAAAAAAAGGAAAAAACTAGAATAAGAAATCTTTAACAAACCTCACACCTGGGAAAAATTTCCTCCCTCCGATATTTTCACTACTTAATCAGGTGGCCACTACCTTTAATGAACCAGAAAGATAAAAGTTTTTGGAGTGGTCAATTGGATTTTGTCCTACACACACAAACTTGTGTTTTTTTCTTCTTTTTTTTCCTTCGTATTTAATGACAAGAAAGGAATGGAAGAAGGTGTGGCAAGAGGCGGGCTCTGCTTGGGCTTCCATTTGGTCAGTCGACGGATGGGAGCTTCGTTAGTTGCTTGATAGATCGGTACAATACTTTATCTCTTGAGTCCTCGTTAACTCACATCTTGAAGCCGCAAAAGTGTCAGAGAAAGAGAAACGCTTTTCACTTCCTCCACTGTATAAATTTAGCCACAAAGTCGAATAAAGGAAACCAATTTTTTAACTTAAAAACTTCTCCAATTTAGTAGATGGCAAGAAACGATTTTGAGAAGAAAAACTTTTCTTTTCTTTTCTTTTAAATTTTAAGATATCTCTATGGATACTGACAACGAGTTTTTCTCTTTCTTTTCATCAAAGGACTATCGTAGACCCCCAGCGATTAAATCAGAAGAGACATTATTCTCACTAATGATATCAGAGGGTTCTGCTTTCTGAATTTTAATAAGGTTTTCTTATTCCTTTCTTTCATACTTTTTTGTTTTTTTTTACGACTGATGGCTTGTAATCAAATTACTAAGTGCAACAGTTTTATAGGTAATACAAATTAATACATAATTTCGTCTATTTTTATTGGCTGTTAGTGTTAGTGATGAGCAATTTGCATAAAAGTTTACCAAATGTAAAATGTGCACATGATACTCGAATTAATTTAATTTTATGCGTTTTGTGAACTCAACATATTTTTTATTAACGCACGATTATTGAAGCAAGCACGGAATATAAATAAGTTCATGTGTATAAGAGAAATCCAATTTTATTTTTATGAGATAGTAAAATAAAGTGACACAATCTTTCAAAAACATATACAGAATCTAAAATTCTAATTTTTAAAAAATCTCAATAGAGAACTAATAAAGGAAACTATAAAGAAATGAACGTTTTTAATTACTGCTCTTTGCAATTTTAACTGTTTTATTCCTTCTTAATTACTTCATGTGCTTAATATATAAAAAACTTTATTATTCTTTTCCGTTAAAAAATCAAGGCCGATGCCCTTACACCTGGCGTCCCTAAGCAAAGAAAAACTCGTGCGCCCCTTATCAATACGTACTTACCAGTGATGGACTAAGGAGGGGCTGAGGGGGCGGTCCGCCCCAGGTGCCAGAGTTGTTAGAGTTGCCATTTGGATCCTCGACGACCTTTTTACTTTTTTTTACTTATTATGGGGTGCAAAGGGTGTTGTCACTGAGCTCCAAGGGTGCCGGATTGCGAGGGAGGAGTGTCCGCCCCAAGTATCAACCTTGCTAAGTCTGCCACTAGTATTTACCATATTCATATGCATAGCTAAACATAACATAACCAAATACAAATTTGATATATAATTTTTTTTTTTTTATTAATCAATATTTAAATTGCATAAAAGTAAAGAAAACACAAAAATCGACCGGGAAATAAACAAATTAGCTTTTTTCGTTTTTTTTTACGCCTGAGCGGTTCAGGGACGGAAGTCCGACGAACAAACGGCAGTTTCGTCTGATGGACAAGCGTGGTAAAACCGACCCTGTTAAAAATTAAGAAATTAAAATAAATACGATAACCAGTTTTAAATATGGAAGATGAGAAGCTAAAAACTTGCAAAAGTATTACTCCAATTATATATTTTATAATAAATGTATATAAAATATTTACTAGTATAATGTTTACTTTCAATTATCTCGTAGCATTCGATTAATACAACTTTAGTACTGTAAAAAGCTTTCAATTATTAAGTTCGACACTTGAAGGGTGAAGGATTGATAAGTAAAAGTATAAGTAGTCTAAGCTTAACTCAGATTTTATACGCAGGCTGTGTCGCCTACTGTCAACCTTTATTACATTAGATATACGTTGCAATAGAACCGTATATAGCAAGTAATTGTATTTCCCTTTGGAATTCGAACACCTGAAGCTGCTGAAGCAAACTGATTGCGTTCCAGTATATAGACAACCAATAATTTGTATTGCCTAGCCATTTCCAATTTACTAACTGTGGGTGGACAAATCAATCATAATTATTCCGCACTTAGATTCTGTCAGGTGTTCCCAATCAGGTAATTACTTGGACATAGGTCCACCGCATTATGTGATCAGTTACTCGTTCCAACCACAATTTATCTGCTATACAGCGTTTATGGATGTGTAATAAAAGAGACCTTCGTTGAACCTATAAATATTTTTTAATAATTTTACATTGCGTATTCGAATCGATCAAATTGACGATTCAATTTCATGTAAATTATGTCATATTTTGAACTTCGTAAACGATTCGGATTTTTATTTCACTTCTATTTCTTTGTAAATGGGCTTTTATACTACGAGAATCATCCTCCTAAGCCTTCTCCAGCTGATGTGATGCTGTGAGTTTTATGGAGAACCCTGTTGACACACAATCAATTTCAAGTATATACTGGTGTTACACTAACACAGTACAAATGCCCATCTAAAACTGCTATTTCTGTCACTATCTGATTTAATCTATTCGTTTTACTTTTTGCAGTTTTTAGTTCATCAAAATAAAGCAACTTATGACTCACTTAGGGTGAATTGAGTTCACAAAACGTAGACAGACAACTTAACATATCACAATCACAGATCAACATGATGGGATTTCACAGTGGAGATGACCAAGATTTCTTCTTTTATTTGGTAAGAAAGGAAATAAACACATCTATGGTGTCCAAATACCCACCAAACACACACAAAAAAATGAATTATTTTAACACAAAGCCAAGACATAAATCCATTATTTATTTTCTTCATCCCATATATATGATCTTATATATAACTTATATCTTAACTTTTTTTTATACTCAAAGAAAACGTAAGTTTCTTTTATGTGAAAAGAATGAAATTAATTTTTACTCGGCCACAGGAATTCCTTTTTACTTTTCTTTTATTATGAATTATTCAATTTAAGTAGCGAATTTGAATCAAAATAATTTATTCTAATTAGTTTTCAACTTTTCTTCTTCATTTCTTTGGAGCAAATAATTTTTAATTACGTGCCAGAATTTCTAACATAATAAAGATTAGTTATAAGCATTTTAAATTCAGAAAAAAAAACTTCATGAATAAAAAATTTTTCTTTATTACATTTTTATACATGTATATATATTTGAGATGTCCATTTGTAGTTATTTGAATTTGAAAGCAATGAAAAAAAGCAATTCAATCATCTCTGGAATCCTATTCTGCATAATCTAATTTCTCCTTCACTTCTCATATTTGCGCAACAAGAAAACGAAATTGCTGACCTATTTTTTTATTGATTTGACTTAAATAAACTCAAAACATATTGAATTCAACAACCATTTTTTCCTAACCCATCGTGATGCCCATTTGCATTTTATTTCATTTTTGAAGTCTATCTCCATGGTAACCCGTCCCAACGAGATTTCGATATCACTCCATCTTTCTCTCATGACTCACTATTTATTTTTCATGATACTTTTACAAAACTCAAACTCTTTTACCCTCAACACCCTAGATAATAAACAAACAGAATATTGACAATTAAACGAACAAATTGAAATTTTCATTCAACTTTCAATGTATTTGATGATTTTTCTTGTTCAGAGTACGAAAATGTGATTTTAATGTACAGTAGATGGTCGTTTTCTATCTGACCATTAGTTTTGAAAAAAAATAGTAGAGATGCTACTTTAATCTGATTTCATTATTCATAATGCAATTTTTCTAAGTGCACATTAAGCACCATCTTTTTTTTACAAAATAAAATAAATCTTACCAAAAATAGTAATTTAAGGATTATTAAATAAAATAAAAATGCCTCAATGTTTATAAGAACATTTATAAATCTTACACTGACACAGTTTATGTGAAAAGATGACCTTTCCTACGACAATGATGTTTGGCAACTAGAAAATAAGTAACAGGTGTTGATATAAATACAAAGTGATGTGTGTGTGTCAGATGGCAAGTTTCTACGACATTTCTTTCATTGCGATCGATGGCAAGCCAGCAACAAATGTGAAACAACACAACATGCCAAGATCTGATCCTAGCTTAGACTTGTATTTGTCATCTTGCGCACACCATTGAACGCCATGTTGATTTGCTTTTTATTTTTTTATTTCCTCTTTACTCCACCAGGTTTTTTATCTTTTTTTTTATTTTATTTGCGACATTTGTTCAATCTCTTGATTTATTTATTTTTTTTATTTTTTTTTTCAGTTTGTGGACACAATTGTAAAAAATAAATAATCAAAAAAATGACTTTTTCACTTTCAATTTTTCTTTCTTTACTTACAATATTTGCAGTTACTATTTCTTTGATGTCACAACACAGTAAATATTGAACCGAGCATCTTGTAGAGAAAAAAAACAACTTTCGTCTCAACTTGGAAAGTAAATAGTTCATGCATTTTTACACTGTTAAACTGTTGAACAACGTAACCAACTCATTGCAACTGATTCAATTAACATATACTTTGATCTAATCCACCAGCAAATGAACATAAGGATTTGTTTTATTGGTCTTTGGACCTTCTCTTTCTTAGAGTAAGAGTCAAAACACTTTGCTCCACTGATCAATCCTTCGCGCCATTCCAACCGGCTGATTGCTCTCTCGGGCAGAATAGTTGTCAGATAGAAAATCCACTTGGTCTTCCCATCTGCTCCTCCCAAATACACTCCCAGCCCTGCCACCATTTCTTACAGTACCATAAGAGACACGAAAAGGTGAGAAAGGGCCTTGGCTGCCGTTTGGTGCGTTGCCAAGGAAATGAAGGCGTCGTTGATGTTTATGCGCCTACCTTTTTGTTCTCAAGACTTTGATAGACGTGTCTAGACATAACTTTGAAGTTTCTTACAAACACCGACAGAAGATCTCAACTATACATGTTTTGTATAATATTCGAAAAATTATTATTATTATTCTTTTTCTTCTCTCATCAGCAGTTTATTTTTAATTGGGTAAATAACCACTAATGACATCCAAGCTTAATGGTGCATAAAGTGAAATAGAATATTTAATAAAATGTAGATGACTTATTATCGCATCAAGCCAGATGCCAAAATTTGTTTATTTAATTTTTTTTATTATTAAATTTCACTTTTACTTTTAAAACAATTAAAACGACTTCCGCTTGCATAAGTTGCAGGTAGGAACACCTGTTTGCCTCTCACTACTCATTAAATGTATGATTTGATGATAATCACTTTATACTTTTAAGTTTGAGGTTTCCTCTAATTTCCTCTTTGTTCATGATCAGCTACTTCTGGGCATTGGAGACAGGACAAACTGAATCAATATTGATGACTACAACACGTGCCTTACGAACACTCACACAAAGTCAACCCCTGCAGTCACTTTTCTTCGCCTATTTTATTGCCATCATTATGCAAATGTTCTCTGGTTATAAAACGATGTACAATTGCAGGTTCATTAATATAATGGGCCCCAAAACTTTACTCGTTTTAACTTGGAGGCAAATGTTAATGGCATAAACGAGTAAGAGAGAGAGAGAAAGCAATGCCACGCTTCACCAACTAATTTTAATAGTTAACGACTGAATTCTCCATCGTAAAGATGCGACTTGCCCAAAGGAGGACGTCTTGTGTTTCTCTCAGATTGTACTCGAGGTGACGATGTTGGAATCCATTAAAGGCAATCGATGCCAAACTTGACACCATCAACGTGGACCCTCAGGATTGACTTGTCATCAGACCGCACAGGTAACATTGAGACATTTTTCCTTCTCTTTTTTAATACTTTTGCCTCTTTGTACCACTATCATATCCGACACGTTACTCGCTCTACTTTTCAGTTATTTGAAGCTTTGGATTTGACATGGGGAATTGAGAATTCTTTCTTAAATTGACTCGAGGGCTCGAAAAGAGACTCGACTGTTTTCTTTCTCTTATTGTATTTTTCTTTTTGTATTCTTTTTTCTTCTTTCGTTTTAAAAAAGAAATAACAAGCTTCCTCTTCTCTTTGAAAATATTTTTCATTTTCCAAATGCAATTTGCTATATCCGTTTGAAATATTTTTAAAAGTTAAAATAAAAAGTATTTTCCTCTTTCTTTTCAGCTATATTTTTTGTTTTTGTTTTTTCCCCATCGTCATCTGTTGCATATTTAATGCTTTTGATGCATTTTTTTATTGACTCTGTTTTCCACTGTCTCCTTGTATCAAATTCCATAACTTTTCAAATTTCCTTCCTCATTACATATTAATAATTTCCAAAAAGAAAAGCCAAGTTACTCCAACATCCTTTTTCTTGCCTCACCTTTTATCGTAATCAACACTTTGCATTTTAAAACCACTCGTTTATTTTCATTTTTATTTTATTCTGAAAATAACCTTTTAAAGCAAGACGATTTGATAAATATTGGCATTTCACTCTTAATTTTAAATAAACGTCAAATACTTTAAGTAAAAGAGACTTGAACTCTACATACCTGTGAGAGCAAGATTTTACATAGTGATTTACATTAAGAGCGAGTCGCATCTTGTTTATAGGATGCAAGTCCTTTACACCGAAGAATACATATAATCCACGTCCCATTCTGTCGACACTAACGCATAATTATGGTCGAGGTGGGAGGAAGCCCAACAGCCGTAAAGAACCAAGAGACCTACACTTAACTGGGATGTAAACTGCAGGTGAAGCACGTAGATGTTGTTTGTGCGTCTAATCTGCACACAAGAGAAAGGAAAGGGATGGACAACTTGATAGCAGCCTTGTTATGAGCACACAATACCGTTTCGTGTAATGAAATGTCAGAAATTGTCTTAGGTTTCTCCATAAAGTATGCCGACAAATTGACAAAAATCAATAGCGTGGGTTTGCTTTAGTAAAATTTTATCGCTTTACAAATAAGCGACTCGTCTGCTTTTAATTTAATAAATACTATTTTCAGTAACGTTAAAATCCCCAAACTATCGTGATCTTGATTACATCAAAGGTATAAGTCAAGATGTAAACACGGGATTTAACAGTGCCGTAAAAATTGTGTCAAATGGATTTATACAAGTTTCCCGAGCGAGATAACAACAAACTTTTTTTTTACGGTGTGCTTTTGCATAAACACAAAATTAAATTAGGAAATTATATTGAAATAAAACTTTTTTTAGTTAAAGTTTTGCTCGTCAATCTGTTCAAAATACGCTTTAAATTGATTCGCATTTAAATCAATATGAAAATAAAAATAAAAAGTAGAATAAAACAAACTTTTGTACATTGTTTTTTTTTTTATAATTTTAAGTAGATTGTTTATTTAATTTTCTTTTCTTTCAATTTCTTACATGTTCTAAATGTTAATTTCATCTTAAAAGCCTTTTGAAATTGCATTGATATTTTCTTCTCGACACGACTCTCAACGTTTTTGTCTCTTCTAAGGACCAAAACTCTTTGAAAATAACTAATCTTAAAAACTTACGATGAAGTCCTTTTAAAAATATTGTGTTGTCTATTCATTTAGATCTAAGAACAATAAAGAACCTTTAATTACTTTTCAAAGTGCACTTTTAATCAGCGTAATTGATTACTATGTAAAATACTTTTTTTTAGATGTACTTAACTTCCATCAAAAACAATGTTCTCTAAATTAAATTTCCATCTTTTATCAAAAGCTAACATTCCACAACCACATCAGCATAAAATATATGCAGCACATATTTTAGTTTAGTTACATTTGCATTAAATACAGTATACAGTATAAACAATGTAAAAGTAACGCAATGTGTACTTAGTGTCATCATTTCGCACAATTTAAGCAACTTAAAAATAAAACTTGAACTCAAAATCGTTGCATCTCAGAAGAGAAACATCAATTAAATTGTACAGAAGCAACGACCAACCATAATTCTATGACTTTGCAACTATTTCTTCATCCCTTTTCACAAAAGCTTTGAAAATCCTTAAAGTTTTGTGCAAAGCAGTAATGATTCATGAGGTCGTCGCGAAAAAGAAGCACTACCATAATTTACTGCAGGCAGGTGCATGGTATATGTTTGCTTAAAACGGGGCTTGTTCTCTATGCAGATTAAGGAGTTTGCCTGTGGTTTCCAGTTGAAGCAAGCTAGATAGTCTGGTTTCTATAACATATGCACAAACTAAAATTCACTTACGTCCAATTTCTCTTAACCAAATAAGTGCAGCCAAATTTAACCTCAATTTTTCTGTCCACATAAGTGGTTTTATGAAATTAGCAAACACACAACCGATCAAATAGTTTATTTAAAAGAATATATTTATTTTTAATGCATAAAGCAATTTCCTAAAATTGAAAACATTATCAAATATTATAAAATAATTTTCTACTCAGAGTAAGATATTACTATTGACAATTTGACGAACAAATATTAAAAATTACAAAATTAAAGAGACAAGTTTAGCTTGTAGACACTACAAACAAACGTGAAAGTTTTAAATTCTTAATAAGATTTTTTTTTGTTGAGTACACAATGCATTCCAAAAACTTTTGTATGATTTATTTAAAGCATCTACAGTATGTTTGCATAGTGCGTTAAGTAACTTCTTTCTTGGCCAACAAATTGGTTGAGATCCTTAGGGAAATTCCTCCCCTTTGCCTTTCCGCTGCAAATGATGGCGAATTGTGTTTAATCAACGCACGCATTTACTACGGGACACCAAAAGAGATAATAGGATTGAGAGAATCAACATCTAGCATCCACCCTTCTCCACCAATTCTCATTTGAATTTCCATGCTCCCAGCAAATTGAAACTTAATAAAAATAAAAAAAATTTCATTCGTTTAAACTTGTGCAGGAAAAGATATTAAAAGTAGCAAATAAAGATATTGTATTTTACTGTGTACAACTTCAATTTATC
>JAQFZN010001412.1:0-16140 GCA_034687075.1 Geophilus carpophagus
TCGGCGGATGTCCATCGAGCGTTCCGAGTAGGAACAGAGATGTGTCTCCGTTGGATGACTAGAACAGAC
Organism: Geophilus carpophagus; assembly: GCA_034687075.1. Lineage (NCBI taxonomy): Eukaryota > Metazoa > Arthropoda > Chilopoda > Geophilomorpha > Geophilidae > Geophilus > Geophilus carpophagus. The sequence goes on from JAQFZN010001412.1 coordinate 70, forward strand.
TGTCTCCTATTGCTAGGAGTCGCGTCCAGGTGGAGTGGCCAATCAGGGAAAGGCCCTGATTGGTCGGCATCCTCCTAGCCTTAGGGTTCCTCTTTACCCCACGTGACCCTTGATCGTACCTGAGGTATGATAAGCGGTCACAAAATATTATTTTTTCATCCATTTCCTGATGTAAAAACAAGAGTTTGGTTCTTATTTCCTCTTCTCACCACCAGGAAGCTACACTTCCATAAAGAGACTCAACATTCTCATCTATATAATCTTTAGTAACAGAACTACAAAACCTGGTTTATTATGAAGCAATCTGTATTTACTTTATAATTGACCATTGAAATTCCCTTCCAAAACGTGTGTACTTACAATAAATGACCATCTTCTGTGATTTGCTAGCATCATTGTAGTTAGATGACACATGACATGTGTAATCACCCGTCAAATCGATAGTTGGTTGAAGTATACTCAGTGCTCGGTATTTCTTGTGTGGATCGTCAGATGCTTCGTAATGGATATCTAATCGGCCTTTGAGCACACCAAGAACTTGGGGTTTAAGTGTAGTGATCCACTGGTAAACTTGTTGATTGGTTCTGTTATCAGCAGGCCCAGTTTCGCGATACCATTTCACCACAATACTACTTTTCTCTTTTTCTTCATACACATAATCACAATCTAAAATCACCGGTCCAGGTGTACCACTTTGTATCACGGTTGGTATACGAAGATCTTTGATCTCCAAACTTGAAATGCCTGTAATAATTAGTAAAATCAACAATTATGAAACAATAGTTTAAATAATGTTAAAATAGGGTTGTCAAGTGTTAAGGTCAAAAAAAGAAAACATTTGAAAAAAAAAACAATTATTCATATTCAATTTTCTTAGTTAGGAACATAAAAATAACACTTATTATTCTAGTTGTGCTTAAAAAATTAGGTCAATTAAAACTAATCATCTTTCTCACTATATTTATCTACACTGCTAATTTGTTGTAAAAGTTTCTCATTTTCATTTATTTTTTTATAAAATTCTAAACATGAAATATTTTTATAATTACAAACTGCTCTCAAAATACCTAGAACAGTGGAATTTTTCAACCTTAGTTTTAAACTTAAGATAATTAAAAGTTGGCGAAATTGAAAAAGAAAACAATCTGAGTATATATAAAAAAAGATAGAGGCCATGTTCTCTTTAAAAGAGACCTGTTGGCAACCCTATGTTAAAATTAAAATAAATATAAGATACATATCAATAATATAGAGTGGCATGAATATAGTTCCTCTATTGAACAATAGGGCAGTGCCACCATCAAGATTTGGTATTAAAATTGCTTGAAAAAAAATTCTCTATTATCGTGTCCAGAGAAAAATTAAAAATTTTAATTCTTCTTTGTTATTATTTTTTTAATGTGTTTACAAGCTTTTTTTAAATTAATTTATTGATTTAGGCTTAATCCACATGTACTATCTCCTTTACTTCTTTGTTTAAGGCCTTTTCGATCTTCTCCTTAACGGTACTGAATGTTACATAAACATTTTAAACTTAAAAACTATCATATAGTTTCAAAATGTAGTTGTAACAAAGTTGTGATAATGATCTTAAGAAGAAGACCGAAAAAACTTTAAAGGAGTAAAGGAGAAGACACGTGGATTAAGCTAAAAGCAATAAATTTAATTTTTCATTTAAAAAAACATATTTATTAATCACATTTCTAGTTAAAATTGTATTTTCAATAGTCTTTATTTCCGGCTTGAATTTTAAAAATAAATATCTTTTCAACTATATAATACATGTTGAATTCGTTTCTGCACTTAGAAATGTAAAAAATATTGATAAAAATTTGATAAATAGTGAGTTTTAAATTTTTAAAAATAAATTTATGAGTTAAACCAAACAAAAAAAGATTAAAATTTTAAATAAAATATTTCATTCTTTTCCCCTCATGTTAAAAAAGTACAGTAGAGTTCGACTTTAATGTTGATCTCTTATTTAGGAATAAGTCAAGAATGATTTCCAGTGGGAATTCATTCTCAAAGGTTGACCATCTGGGGTTTTTTCAACGTTGGCATCGTGAGATAGGGTTTAAAGCCTGAAATTATTTTGGCCAGTGTGAGGATTAAATTGCATTTCTAGAAAAATCTTGGCACCACTCACCATGAGCACGAATCTTTTTCACTATCCATCATTCTTTTCAATTCACTTTTTTAAATTTAAAGTATCAAAAACAATTTCTTATTCTTCATAACCAATGTAATAAATAAATAAAATTTAATATGTGCAATATGTCTTGAATAATACATTTAATTTAGAATCTCTTCTTGTATAAATAAAAACAATTTTCAATTTTCAAAATTGTTTGCATTTACTGTATACATTTCAATAAGACACTAATTTGATTTTAAAGCAATTGCAAAACGCTGCTTAGTAGTGTTTAGAGCACGTGACCTAAGCCAGCCATATTAGTTTCATTTACATTAAAAAATATAATAAATATTATCATTAGTACTGACCATTAATATCATCCAATATCATCAACCTAAGAAAGATGTAATTTTGTAATATAAGTGGAATCTTAATTTCAACTTAAGTTTGTCCACCTAACTAAAAACGTATATTGCTCTTATTTCATTGCTAGGACGCAATAACTTTAAGATCTATCAGTTTTTTTTCCTTTTCCTCTTTTGTTTTCTGTTCCATCTTGTCATCACTTTGTGTGTCCTAGATTGGAGATTCATTTTCACAGCTATAGACAATCTTATTGCAATCTCCCAAGCACATGATGACATTTTTTTCTCTTTTGTATATATATATATATAGATATATATATCTTTTTTTCTGTCTTCCTTCCTCTTTCAACCATTTGGTCGAATTGTCTTTTTCTGATCGAAACTATAAAAAAAGTTGAATTAAATTTTTTTTCTAAAAAAAATTCCAACAAACATCAATTTTATTACACTCATTTTTTTCCTGTTTTTTTTTTCTGTTTTTTTTTTTAGTAATTTTAAACAAAATCCTTGAAAAACATTTAAAAAAAAGAAAAACTTTTAACAATTTTTTTCCTCTTCGATTATTGGTCTTTCTGTTTCTGTTTTCTTCGAGTATCAACCTGGAGATCTATCGCTCACACCTGCCTCTGGTAAAAGTAAACACACCCATATTTTTTCTTTCCCTTTTTTCTTTAAGACGAAATACCCCTATCAACAGTGTCGATTTTCCAGAAATTTAATCAACAAATAGATTTTTCTCGAGTGAAAGTAGGTTTAATCACATTACCAAAGAGTTACTCTATTTAAAAGGCTAAAGATAGTTTAATAATTTCAATTAAAGTATTCCTTACGGAATAATCTAACAAGATAACTTGAATCTCACAGGATTAGAATTGAAAAAATGTACCGTTTGCATTGCCATCAATGTCTATTTTTTTAATGCACCATTGATAGTAAGACTGGGTAAAATAAAAAATAAAAATGTAGTCGAGAGCGCAGTTATGAGTTTGCACAAACGTGCCTTATACTCACATCCTGGCACTGATGGAGTGTTCGAAATATAATTGTTAACACCCTTTCCCATTTACTTGCTCATTATGTAAACACCTTTTCATATCCTTCCTATTGTTGTATTCTCCCGTTCCAATTTCCTGGATACCCAGGACTAATCAAAATGCATTCCTCCATACAATGTAACAAAGAATGTAAACCCTAATATTTTTGTGAATAAATCATATTTGACTCTTAAATCTAATTTTGTAATAAAATGATATGAAATAAATTTTAAAAATAACAAATTATTCACAAATTTGTGTTTTGGGTGTGACAATAACTTTGGTGCAAAGAATTTAAAACATCCTGTTTTATAATACTAAAATAATGGTATACCGTATTTTAGCGCGTATAACGCGCACTCGTGTATACCGCGCACCCACGTATAACGCGCAAATTTTTTGAAATTTGTAAGTAAATACCTGTATAACGCGCACCTACGTATAACGCGCACCCACATATAATTGCATGTTAAACGGTGTTTATAATTGAATAATTGTATGTAAAGACTGCTATAACGCGCACCCGTGTATAACGCGCAACATGGGTGCGCGGTACGTAAAATCGCGTATAACGCGCGCGTTATACGCGCTAAAATACGGTAATTGTAGCATCTTTATTTTTTGACAGCAATTTTAGAACCTTGGCCAAAAATGTGGCACAGGCTGGGAGTGCTGAACACGCTTAGCTCTGCATAATGCATCTAAGAGTAGAAGCAGGATCGAACCATTTTGATTCTGAAGCATGCACACTCATTTGCTCTGAAAATTTAATTTTTGTTAAGTAAAATGGCCTTGCATAAAGAACCGAATTGAGCTTTTTGCCTCCTTTATGCCCATGCTTATTGCCACCCCAGTAACATATAAATTAAAAATTATAATAAACGTATGCACTTGCAATAGTTTAAACATTATTTTTAATAATTTTTTGTTAATTTTTGGATTTATACAACAAATAATCTGACGGTAGTTAATTGTAAAATTTTTTACAATTAAGTACCTACAAAGTTTGAGATCAATTCAATTGTACCAAAAGCTTACTTTAAACATCTAAGTAAAAATAGTATTTGAAAACAGTCAAAATCAAACACAATCTAAGTCGATCCAAAATGGCTGCTGCTCACCACCCGCCAAAACAAGATTAAAAACAAAAACAGGATTATAAACAGCCACGACTGTCGTTCTATGAAAAACGGTTTATCTTGTTTTTGATGTTTTCACACTTTATGGAGATAAACAGAAAAAACCATTGCTGTTTTTAGACATCGAATGCGACTAATGGTTTACAAACCTCGTGGACACTGGGTTTATTTATAAACCTTCAAGTTGTATGCATTTTGCATTATAAATCATCAGCTTATGAAACAAATCAACTGTGTTTTTCCATACTTATCTCCAAAATAGCCTCTTTTAATTCCTGGTTTTAGTCCAAAAAATTGATTTCCTTAAATCATACCATTAATTAAATCTACTCTTCTATTTAAAACTGATTGAACTGATTAAACTTGTCATCAATGCAAAATCTTTTTTCTATTCTTCAACTTAAAAAAGTCGACAAATTTCATTCCATTTCTTAAGAACAGTAGCAAATGTTCAACCAGATTGCTTTCTTCTTCTTTACAAGTTTTTTTTTCTTAATTTTTTTTTAACTTTATTTATTTATCAAACTTTTCTCTGCTAAATCTATTTTTTATAATTTTCTTCATGGTATGTGGTATATACATGAAAAGATAGCTCTTGAATTTTGTAAACTTCCTCCCTATGTATTAATTCGAAGTTGAATAAAACATGCTGACGCCAGACACACACACATAATATTGATTATCAATTATAGCAGGTGGTGTACACGTGAATTCAGCTTGTTGTGCAGGTTAGGTTGGGTCTACCAATTAAAGTTTCATTTCACGAAACGGGTGGAGGACACCCGTCACAAACAGCTGCTACGTCACGTCACGATATGTGTAAAAGAAGGACAAAGATGGTCAACAAAATGGAACATCTCATGTCTATTCCATACGCCCTTTTGACACACTTATTAAATCATTTAAATTAATGTTTTCTTATATTTACTTAAAGAAATAGAAAATGAAATATTTTCTGTTCCTTTATGCGTTTTAATATGACTTACCTTGAAAAAGAGAAATAAAATACTGTAAAATACAGTCGAACTTCCGTAACTCGAACTTCCGTAACTCGAACTTCCGTAACTCGAACTTCCGTAACTCGAACTTCTATAAGTCGAATTGTTCTATATCTCGAATTTTTTCGAAAACTTTTGCATCATATTTTACATTATTACATTATTTCTGTAACTCGAATTTTCTACATCTCGAATTTTTTTTAATGAACTATGATGATTCGACTTAGGGAAGTTCGACTGTAAATTGTTTATTCATTCCACGCGAAACAACTCGTCGCCATCTTTCCGGAAATGAGTCTCTAAGTTACTGAATGATTTATTTCCGGGTCCGCTATCTTGTTTTTATTACTTTGAAACTGTGATAAAATTGTTTAAACAGATTTTTAGCTTTGTTAAATCAAAATTTTGTAAATAAAAATTAGTATAGTCTATTCAATTTTCCCTGTCCAAACGTTTAAAATTCTTACAACTCTTACCTGTTTAAAGCATTAGTGATGGTTAAAAGCTTCGGAAATTAACTTTTCAACATGATGTGTGAAGTAGCAAAATTTGTGAAATTCGCAAAATTTGCATGCGCAAACAAGCGCCATTGCTCACTGATAGTGACGCTCTCGTGTGAGCACAGCGACAACCTCACGAAAGTAAACAAACGGACGAGACTGATACGTTTCGAACAATTTAAATCATTAAAATTGTCGAAAACACATCACAGAGAGCGAATACATTTATTCGCTCTTGCCGTTCGCCATTTTGTTTGCTTACCTTTTATGAGCGATGGCCCTCACTTGCACATGCAACGAGATGGTTTTGTGACTTCACTCTGCATTTTCTATCTGAAAAGTTAATTTCCGAAGGTTTTAAGACTAGCCCAAATAGGCAAGTAATCAAAAACGTCAGGGCAAGGAAAGACCCTACAGAATATCCAAATAATTTAATTCCAACTTAAAAAATTCTTATAAATCCTAAACACAAGTAAATAAAGTTATTGCGATTTTAGAAAATGTTATAGACATTACGTTAATAATATAGACTGTTAAAACTGCTTATTTTGCTAACATCAAATCCAAGCAAGACTTTAAATCCACAAGAATTTCGATTCTACAAAAAGTATAAATTTAAGTAACAACATCAGCAAAATGGCAAAATCTCAAGTTAAAATGCCACTAGCAACTCTAGGACTTAGAAGGAATGTAAATGTTGTTTAAATACTTCTTCCATGAGTATGCAAATTTACAACACAATTATTGAAGTAAATGAAGCAGAAAAATATCCTTTACTTCTACTGGTAAATATCAATGAGATGTTAGATAAACAAACATTAACTAAATTAAATTGTAGTTAGACAAATGTTCTCATAAAATAGATTTTATGGTTTCAGAAACCATATAATACAAAGTCATAACTGTATATATTAATTAGTTTAACATCAACACATTTGAATCAATAATTTTATAACCACAGCTCTTAAGTAAATGAAAATAATCCTAAATCACATAAACATTACTACCATTACTAATCAGAGATAATTTGTTATTAATAAAGCAATCTTCAACAACAAAATAGCACCAACAAACAAAAGTGAAATAAATAAAACAAAATGCAAAAACAAAAATAAAAAATATTTGCTTCTTTTCTAACCAAAACAACTCAATACTTGCAGTATTCAGAAACGAAACCCAACCAAACTCGTATTCACATGCGAACAAGAAGAAAAATTAATCAATTTTGCTTGCACTCACATATTCAAAAGTATGCCATAAACATTCAATAGATAATCACTTAGAAATGCAGAAGCAAGCTCACATTGAATTGATGGTACATAAACAAGGCAACCTTATCAATTGTAGATCAGTTGTTTACACGGAGGTTCGTTGCTTTATTCAATTTATGGTAGGTATTCAAGTATAAATGGTGGCATTGAACCAAAGTAGCGAGTTTTGTATGCATAAAGTCGAATGCATGCGTGCTTGCGTGTGTATGACATAGAATTTTAGTGTCTATCTGCGAAATTGTTGTTTGGTCATCCACGTATAGGCAAAAGGAATAAATCGTGGTAGAAGAGTGCAGTTTCTATAGTCCTTTTGTGTCAGTTTCAGAATAGTGTAAAAGAGGAGAGGCGAAGAGAGGATAGCTCAAGTGTGCATGCGTAGAGCATTGAACACACAATGTTCATTTATCACTAGTGCAACATTTATGGGTTTGTTGTCAAGTTGACTTGACAGAAAACAAATACTGCTGTCAATTTCAACTCCAAAAATTGACCAACAAACTCTATTATAACTTATTAAGAGATACGTTTAATGTTGCTACGTCATGTAATTTATAAAGGATACCTAACCAGTTGTCAAATATTATCTTTCAACTTACAACTTTTTCAGATTCTCATTTAATATTGCTGTTTTTGATCAAATATTTAAAAAATTATTTCTCACTCCCTTTGTTGAGTACAATTATTTTTCTATTGGCAGAAATTAGACTGTACAATGAATTATGGATACGTCTAGTTCAGCTTTTGAAATGAACTCAACAGTTTATGTAATGCATATTTAACAAATACAAATTTGTAAAAAATAATGTGGTAAACTATAAATGTCAATTCTCCTATGCAAAGGGTGGCTGACAGGGCCCGTGAAGCAGAAGTACTAGAAAACCCAAAATAACCAAAATAACAAAACTGACCAACGATCTAAATAATAAAAATGACTATATAATGATCCTGACTGGGGAACCATCGTTAGAATATGGGAGCCATGCACATATATCATAACAAATTACTTGTGTTTTATACATGTCACTGCATATGTACAATTCCATGTAATAGAAAAATTAAAGTGATATAAAATTAGAAATAGTTCCCTCAATTTTATCAAAAATTAAACTCTGAAACCCTACGAAATCTTTTCACAATGTTACTTTCCCTTTAATTCCTAACAATAGAAATAAAACTCAATAAAATCCAAAACAATACATTAAAAATCAAAAAATATTAAAAAGGAATAAAAAAAATTTCTTCTGTTTTCATTTTCACCAACTGAAATAAAATACAAATAAAAAATATATTTAAAAAACGAAATTATGAAATTGGGCAATTAAGTATTCTGATTTCCTTTCTCCTTGGTGATCCATTTAAAAATCATAAAGTATTCATATGAAGAGAGAGAAGGGGAAAGAAAGAGAGATTTTTAAAAGCTAGCAAATTTTTATGAGCTACTCCTTTTAGGCTTGGCAAATTATTTCTTAGCATAATAACCTGCCATTTTCCCCAAAGAGCATGAAAGTTTGATGGGAAGGCGAGCACGCAAAATTATCGGTCACAAAATGATGGTTAAATTAATGCTTTCATAATACTAAACCTTTTTCTTATACAAATGTCCCACTTGATAAAATTGTTCTATTCATTTTTATTCATTATATGCAACACCATACAAGATATTAACAAATTTACATTAAAACTAATATTTTTCAACTCTTTCGGGTGCTTTTTGTTTGTTTTTTTGTAGGTTCCATGTTGAGAGATGTGTGTTTTGGTCAATATAATTTTATAGGGTTGAGTGGTGCATTAGAAAATAGCAGTTTGTGCCTTATGTTGGTGAAAATTCACAAGGGTAATGTTTGAATAATGGAAAAATGACATAATTCTATCTTTTATTTATACTTGAAATTATTGAAATGCAAGGAAAATTGCATTTGCATTTCAAAAATGGAATATTTACATTTGCTTATAATGTTTTAAGTGGTTTTATGGCTACTAAACAGGTAAAAGAGGGAAGTGCTCTCTAATGTATGACATTACAACAAATTAGTATAATGTAATTATGAGCTGTAAAAGTTAGGTAATTTGTAGTAAGTGAAGAAAAGAGGCAAAAATAAGCTTATTAATAATGTAATATTAAATTTTTTAAAGAAAATTTTTTTGATTTTGTTTCACTTGTATTCATTTTGTACAACTTTTTCAAATTAAATTAAATTTGTGAAAAAAGTAATATTAATTTATTATATTTGTTATAAGTTATGAAATGATCTAAATTTATTTAATTAAATTTGATTCATTTTACTTACTTTAAATTGCATCAGTTTAATAAGATTTTAAATTTTTCTGTAAAAAAGTTGATTAAGTTACATTAACTTAAATTGAATCTATTTAATAGATTAGTAATACTAATGTTTGAACATAAGTACACTGACAAATAGAATTGAAGAATGCTCTGTTTTATTGATAAAACTAATAAAACTAATGCTTTATTCAAAAAGTATGAGTGGTGAATGTGTAAACTTAAATTAGAAAATAACTGTGTTTATTAGATATTATGCAAAAATTAAAATTAGCTTAATATGTTTACTGATAGAGCGGTCTAACTTAAGAAATAGTGTTTCACAAAATAATTACTTAGTTGAATAAATACACTAGTAAATTGCAATTAACAGATATAATTGCAATATTGTCCACACTTAACTGAACATGAGCACATAAACACCAAATATGAAAAGAGAAAATGATAAACTTGTCTCTAATATACAATGACACCTACCGACAATATATAACACCAGTTCCTTGCTACCTTCTGAACCTACTTCATTATCTACTTTGCCACAAAAAATAGCAAATGGACATTTTACCATCCACAAGTTGGCACCAGTTGGCAGGTTGTAACTCCTTATTAGCTGATATTTGTTTTCATCTACTTTTTTGTCTCATTTTGCCAGCAAATTGCTTTATGGCATTAATGTAAACAAACATGTTTCCCATTACCATATCCTTACCTATAAAAAATTAATAAAAAATAAAGAAATTAAGAAAGAAATTGAGTGGCATAAATTAAAGCTTTCATTAAAAATTTGTTTTGTCATAAACCTTTGCATCTTACTAAAGCAATTTACCATAAACATGTCTAATGTAAACATTAACTTTAATCATATTCTTGTGTTTTACAACTTCATATAAGGTTGAGGCTAAAGTTTAATGTTGCCTACCTTGCAATGCAATTAATGTCTGCTATTGAAAACCTGACTTACGAAAATGACGCTAATACGTGTTGTAACTTGTATCTTGGAATTAAGCTTATTGCAATTTGAAATAAAAACTTTTCTGTGTTGTCAAGTTTTAATGAAATTATCCAAATCAATTTTACAAATGCATTAAATGAAACTAGTAAACTTTAAAAATCTTTAAATATCTATCTATTTCTTTATTGGTTCTGTGAAAAGTATTCATCAGTGGTTTTCTTCCACAGAAACCTAGGAGGGTGTTAAATTTTTTAGGATGTAAAAGTTACCACCTGACAACTTCTTGCAAGGAATTACTAGTAATTCTTTCAGGCAGCGACAATAACTTAAAAATTTATATGCTTCCCTGAAAGGAATCAACATTGGATCGAAAAAGCCATTTACTCAATTCTGCTGGTCAGTGTATATATAGCTGCAGTCAATTTGTTCAACATTAACTGCTAAAAGTAGAAAACACCGACTATAAATAAATATTCATTACTCATAAGTATATTTTTTACAGACAAATTAACCTATCTCTAACATAAATATTGATATTTTTTCCATAGTTCTTTACCACATATTATGAAGATGAGCACAAGCCTAGTCAGTATTTTAAGTCAATTTTGGTTCATTTTTGATTTAATTTTGGTCATTTTGATCATTTTGGTCATTTTTAGTTCATTTTTGATCATTTTGATCATTTTGGTCATTTTTAGTTCATTTTTGATCATTTTGGTCATCTTTAGTTCATTTTTGATCATTTTGATCAGTTTTGGTCTTTTTAGTCATTTGGTCACTTTTGGTTGTTTTTGGTTATTTTTGTAAAACATAATCCTCTAGTGGCAGGTCGATGAAATAGTGATCAAGATCATGTTTTTACTTCTGAAAATGGATTAAAAAATTGAATATTTATTTTAATTATGATATGATTTAAAATGAACTAATCACTGAACAATTAACAGAAAATGTGAAGCAGCACATTTGTACCAATTCAAAGGGGTATAGTTCAGAGCCTAGAGTGCACTATTAACGAAGCAACCAATACCAGTTTGCGGTTGCTTATCTACTTGTTGATCGAGTCAGCATTGCTGCTGTGATGTCCTCAACGACACCTCATCTACTGGCTGATAAGCACGTGCCAACACCCTGTTAACTCTCGCAGGAGATCCACATCTATCTCTATCAACAATGTGTCTGTCTACAAATCCCCAATGATATGCATAATGTCAATCTTTTTACTGACACCTACCGCCTGCCATGTTTTGATTAAATTTTCATCAATGAGACATCTCATCAATTACAACTATCTCAAACTTATTTTACAAGTACTAAACGCCAGGTGTTTGTAAAGTCATGTTAGATACTGATTAAATTTATTTTTATCAATTTATACTTGCAAAAGGATTGTAATAATTCATAATTAATACCCTAAATATGTAGTTGCGCCATCTAATTTAAAACAGTACAGCATTTATTTAATAATGCAATGCGTAAGCATGGCCCTCACAAAGGGAGGCTGACAGGGCTCTAGCATGGGAGCCCAGGGTAGGAGGTGCCCGGTGAAGCATAACAGAAGACCAAAAATGAGCAAAAATAACTAAAAATGATCAAAAATGACTAAATTAACCAAAACAACCAAAAATAAACAAAAATAAGCAAATTGATCAAAATTGATCAAAATAACCAAAAATAACAAAAATGACCAAAACAACCAAAAACCACCAAAATTAATTAAAATGATGATTGGTACACCAGTGATCCAGGCCTGAGAACCCGCTTCAGAATGTGAGATCTATTAAAATAAATCATCACTTCAACTATTTGTAATAATATAAATAATTACAAAAATCAAAATATTTCCATTTTCGCAAAATTTTGCAGAAATTTTTTTAAATAAACAACCAACTTCCATATTGAAAACTTAATTCACACAAATTTTAAACAACCACAGATAAATTATATCTGAATCCTTTATCTAATAAAAAAAAAAAAAAAATCGTTAAACACATACACAACCATCCTAAAACAATTTATTAATCACCAGCACCCAACTCCTAAAGTTAACCATGACCAAAACTAGCAAAATTTACCTTAACGACTAATAAACTGCTGCTTCCTGACCCAAACCCTGTGTACAATTTAGCCAACCATGTTGTGTTGAGGTTAGAAAATAGTTGAGCTAAAAGATTATATTGCAAAGCAGAATGCGTTCAATTGCAAAAGAGAGCAGCAGAGCTTGTAATTTCGTCTCTGAGCTTCGAGGTTAGCGAATTTATTTGCCAGTTCATAGGAGGTGACAGATTCCACTTGAGGCTCGCGTGTGCAAATGATACGGTTACGCTTGGCTTTGCCTTACTAAGGGATGCCCCCACGTGCTCACTCGATCGGATATTGGGAGATTTATCCAGCGTGCATCTGCAAGATTGCATTGAAACCCTTCGTTGAAGGCTGCCTTCTATCAAAAGTGAAGCCTATTTGCTTGCTGCAAACGATGGGTCTCCGAAATGCTGAAAAATTGTGACAAGGAATCTTGAAAAATAAGCGTCTCCATTTTATTTATTTTCTCCCCTCTTTCACTCTTTAATTTTATTATGTTCATAAAATTTTCCAACATATGGAAAAGAGTGTAAGAGGGGGAGATGATCCAGTTGAAAATGTGATTAAAAATGAGATTAATGATGCAACTTAGAGCTTAATTGTGTTTTTAAATAAACAGGAAGTTGATGTGAATGGATGAAATTTCTTGTCTCATGTCTTATTAGATTGTTGTGTTGTGGTGGATGCGTGTAATTTAAGAGAAGATGGCTGATTAATGATTTAAAGTAAGGTAAATGCGATGCTAGACAGAGTTTGTCTCTTGAGTAACGAAATTAACAAATGTTAGTTACGTTATAATAAAAGTATCATCATATTTGACAATAAAAAGTTTTTATAAATATATTTGTTAGACATTTTTGTATTGCTTGTATTTTTCTTGTACTTTTTTAACCTCTTCGATGCCCTATACAAAGCAAATGCCGGTTAAAACTATCAACGATCAGTTGCATTACGTATAAACAAACAATATGCACTAAACGTTGTGCAATCAGCATTTTATTTCTCTCCATTTGTAAAGTACATCCAAGCATGTATTGATTAGCATAAACTGGTCTAATAACTTGTCATCATCTTTAGATGCAAATGCAAACTCCAATTGAATTTAAATAAAACTGTTTGTGTAACTGCTTTCCACATTCTTTGATAATTGCCCATTATCTTATTTAAATACATATTAATATCACTGTAATCAAACTATAAACTAGATTATAATATCAAGAAATACTTAACCACAAAAGCTGATTAAAATCTTTTTATTACAATTTTTTATATAATTGACTACTTACTCATATTTTACACAATTAAATTTAATTAGTCATAAAAGAAAAAGAACATTTGTTTATAATTCCATAAATATTCACCCACAAAGCTAGTTGTGGCACAAGTATTGTCCATCTTTTAAACCGCAACACAGCAACATGTCAACATATGTTATTCTAGTTCAACACTATAATTCTTTTCTATGCAAACATTACTTTATGCAAATATTTAAAAAATTTACATACTAAACATTAGCTTCAACTTCACAACATCTAAATAAATATTTAAAAATGAAACAAAGAGAAAAAAACGTTTTTTATGTAAATTATGTAAAGAGAATGCATTTTTGAATTCTTAAACAATTATTTTTTGTTGTGATAAATAAACAAAAGCTACTTTAAAATCTTGATATTAATTTCTGAATAACACGGTATCTAAAATAAACTCATCAAATTAACAGAAAACAATTAAATTTCTCTAAGCTCTACATAAACTGTAAATAAGCTTAAAGTGTAATTTACTATAAAACTAAATTTATTAGAATTAGAATTAAAGATGAAGCAACAGGCAATTTATAATGCAATATTATAATTACAATTAAAGTAATTAAAAATTTGTGAAATGTGATAAATTATATTTATAAAATAATTAAAATTTATATTTTAATATTAAAACAAATTGTATTTAAAATACTAATTCTAATAAATTAACAAACAATAACAATTGTAAATATTATATTAATGAATTTCACTTAGTCTAAAAACAACAAAAATATTGCATTCAAATCAAATATAAACAAGAGTTTAAAAATAGCTCAATAGATGGCAATCTGTAAAGTTGTTTTGCTTTAAAAAATCAGCCATTTACATTTACATTTCCATCAAAACACATTATTCCAACAACATTTGTTAAAAAACCAGCCACTTTTGTTACTGTTGTTACTTGTATCACTTTTCTAAACTATTTATTATTATTGCTTTAACTTGGTTAAACAGTTTTAAATGCCCAAAGTAACAAAAATACTTTTATTTATTTTTTTTTGCTAAAAGTAATGTAAAGTAATGCAAAAAATTCAAAATTCAAGTTTCGATTAGACGAAATGAGATTGACCAAAATAATCCAAAAATATTTTGTTATTTCAAAAATTTGTCAGCCATGGACTCCAAATCCGAAAGCGGATCCCTGGTGGGCCCAGTCACTATTTTATAGTCTTTTTTGGTTCATTATTGATTCATTTTTAGTCATTTTTTGGTCACTTTAGATTGTTATAGTTATATTTTGTTGTTTTGGGTTATTTTAGTCTTGCTTTTGGCTTTTTTGATTATTTTTGGTTTTCTATTGGCTAGGGATGGGCCGAATACTGAATTTGCTGAATACCGAATACCAAATATAGCACCAAATATTAATCTCACCAAATGCCAAATATTTAAATTTGCCAAATACCGAATACCGAATACTCTGACAAATACCTGAATATCAACTGAATACCAAATAAATTTTTTTTACTAAAATACATACAAACATCAAAAAAACTCATACAAACATCAAAAAAACTCATACAACAATTCAAAGTTAACACCCAAGTTAATTAATGCCAATTTGTCAAAGTGTAAAGTTTTTATAAGAAACCAGTTTGCAATCATTTTATCGAGGAATGCATATTCACATTAATTACCTAGTTTGTAGAAATAAAACTGCCCGTTAATGTGTTTAATTGAGAATACTACATAACTTGTTTAAGACAAGTAAATTAGCAATAACTTATTCTTAGATCTTACATTTACATACATGAATTGACTAAGATGGATTTGAAAAATTAATCTGATTCATTTTTTTACTATTGCTCATGCAATGCTGATTTTAACCGAATTTTTACTTATGCTATGACTCCACTATCACACATGTTCTAGAACATTGTGTGGAAAACATTTGTTCCAGGAAAATTATTTTACCAGAACTTATTAAAGAAAATATAGGTGGTTCCACTTTACAAAGAATGTTCTGGAAAACGAATGCATTAAAATGGCTGACAGGGTAGCTTGTGTGATCCACTTGAAA
>JAQFZN010001413.1:0-16138 GCA_034687075.1 Geophilus carpophagus
ACTGTGGACATTTTGCTTTTAAAGAGAGAAAGAGATATAAGAACAAACTTATTCATCTAAATGTAATTTATAAAAACATTGCACTTTCAAGTCATTGTCTTATGCATGTGAATGAGATTACAATTTTAAAAAAAAATTAAAAATAATATACTAGAAAATTTTTTTCATATTCTGATCCAAGCTACAATTTATCACTCAACATAAATGATCATCTCAAAATTAAAATATTACTTACCAAGAGATATTGGTAGACAAGAAACAGTTGGAACAGTGAAACACATACAAAAGATTCCTGTGTTGTTCTATATATTTTGTTGGCGTTTCAAACCCTTTTTTCGTAGTTAGTTTCCAATTTTTTGTTAGGCCAATAAATCATACTCATTTTTAAAATGGCAGTGCCAAACACTTAGATCTGCAGTGTTTATATGCAACATTTATTTCATATTGGACTGAATATTTCTGTTACAGTTGTTAGGTAATTTATATTTTAACTATTTCAAACACATAGTAATGGACTTTTATTCTCAAAAATTTGTTTTAAACTGTATACAGATTGTGATGAGGTATATAAATAAGTGGGTATCAATAAAACCTGAACAAAAATGTCAGAATACCAAGGTGCTCCTACTTTTCTCGATTCGGCAATTAGGCATTACCTAAATTAACAGTGTAATAGAAAACTAGACATGCGCAAACAGAGAAAAAAAATTAGAAGTTACACTACACCTTGTGATCATAAATACATAATTTATACAGGAAAACTGATGCACAAACTCACTAGAGTAACAAATTTGTAACAAATTATAAATTTGGTTTTAGATTGCCATTATGGCATGTTCTGGATATGAAATAGCCCTTGTTTCTAGAATTATACCAAAAACAGAAAATCTGTATATTGTTTACAAGTCTCTAAATAAACTGATTTCTGCAAAACCTGTTATAACAACCATTTTAAAGAATCAACCAAGTTGTAACTGTTTACATGTATTACATAAGTTACAACACTATTTACACAAATAGAAACTAAAACTGTTACCAACTTAGATCATGAAATGACCTAACTGGAAACACCACTCACAAACTAAAGAAAGAATCTAAACAGGAAACCAATAAACAACCAAAGTTAAACAATATTCCAGGATTCTAAATTAGCTGTAATTTTACCAAAATTATACTGCTTATGGCAAAGTTCTTTTCAATTATCCACCAAGATATAAGAAATGTAGCAGTTTACTCAGGATGACCCAAGTTTGCTAAGCAAATACTGATTAGATTTAGATGGTGAAAAGTTGAGAGCAACACTTTGCTACATAGATTTAGGGTTCCTCTTACAGCTTGAATGTGATACACATGTTGTGAATTGATTCCATGCACACTTAAAAAATGCCTGTTTGGAAAAAAGAGCCTCATGGAATTTAAGCTTGCAATGCCTATTTGTGGTGAATATATTGCAATAATGATGGCCATTCATTACATTTCCCACTGTACAGTAGATATTACAGTTTATAACATTCCAATAACAAATGGAATGGAAACTCTAGCTGTATTTAATGTTGCAAATAAATTGATTGCATTAATTTCTTGCATAATAGATTAAGGTTCTACTGAAGTTAATTTTAGTTTAAACTAAAACTCTATTTTAACTCAATTAAAAGTAAATAAATTGATTGTTAACTGTCTTAGGTAATAAAATTCCCCCAGCATTAGTTTATTATTTATTTTTGGAGTAAATTGTTTCAGATAGAAAGATGAGATAGAAATTTTGAATAATGGATGTTGAATTTAGTAGGTAGCATAAGAAAAAAATAATGAAACTTTAAAGTTTAACAACCCTCCTTAGTACAAGTTAAGCAACCATATTGCATAAAACATGGTGGTCATTAAATTTAGGGTTAAGGCATGTTTTATGTTAGCTTTTTTATTGCATTTGTAGAAACTATAAAAGACTAATTTGGATTCCATTTTAACTTGTATGTAGCAACTACAGTGTTTATTATAATATTTTAAGTTATAAATAAACTTAAAAATATTTTTGAACAATGAAAATTTTAAATAAACAAAAACTAAGTCAGCCATTTTACAATGAAAAAGTGAACAGGAATTTCATTATCCAAATTACTTTTTGCAGAAAATGACATTTCAATATGGCGAACTTGATCAAATCGTAAAATTTTCAGTTAAAATTTTGTTTATATATAAATTGATTTATTATTTAAAAAAAATCAAATAAAATTATTTCAACTAATTAAAAATTATAACATAAAAAATCCATTAAAAAAATCGTAAATCAACACAAGAATTTATGGAATTTCTAACTGTAAGCAATTAAAGCCATTTTTATATTTATATTTATATTTGGATTGCCCAATTCACCAGTCTGCAGACACAGAACAGCAAACATCAGTCAAAGATGCTGTAACCCTTGGCAACCTGATCCCAGACTAAGGTCACTCAGCAGGACTCAGACAGTAAAATAGAAAGAAAAAAAACCTAACTCCAGACTTTCTAAAACTAACAACAGTACAATACCCAACCAAAGTCTATAGGTAACCATATCTACCCCAAATCAAACACCCAAAAATCCAAAAAACATCTTTCAATAATCCCTTTTAAGCCAAAATTAATTAAATAAAACTGAAACAAAACTCCAAACATAAATACTCTCAACTTCATACCCCTTTTAGTCCAAATCTCACATTTTTTGCTCCACTTCCTGTAATGCAACTGATATATACAACCTCAATATAACAACCAACCAAGGGTTTTCAACTCTTTGTCTCCAGAGACCTTTTTTATTACCAAGGAAATGTCAGACTGACTCAAATATAAGAAACATGAAGCAGGGGTGGAGTAAGGAGCAAATACTAATTTTTTTTCCCTTCACTTCACTTCTCTTCTCCCCCATTCCAGCTGTTGCTGGTCCAATGGTTATCTTGTTATCCCTCAACTGCCTCCCCTTGATGCAGCTGCACAAGTGCCCCGCCTTCATTGCACTTTGCGGGGGCGGTTAGAAGGGTTCCATGCATTCATTGATAATCAGTAAATGTTCCATTATGTATTCATAAATTTGTCTAATAAGGGCAAGTGCTAAATGTACCGGGATCATTTATTTGTACAGCATGAAAATTGTGCAATTTTCAATAACCTAACATCACAACTTTATGCACTGGTTTAGATAATAAGATATGTGTAGATTGTTGCAGATTATTAACATTTTATTAAAATATCTATGAAATTAAATCAGACTATGTTATTTTTTGTTTACTCATTAATTTGCAGGTACAATGTTATATAGTTTATAGGAAAATGATTTTGGGAACAGATTATAAAGAAGGATATAGAGGGAAAATTATAATAAATTACATTAAGAGATTCGTCACTGTTAGTAGGGAAGCATGCAGTTATTTAAAAGCACCCCTCTGCCAGCTGTTGGTATTATATATATGTCAAATCCATCTGTTTCATCAATTGGACATTGAAAATCTTTCCATTCATAATTAGAGATAAACAGTACCTTTATGGGAAGATTCAATAGTGATTTGATTGTACTGACAACAAGAGTAGTAAACCATGTAACAATTCCAACAAATAATGGAAAAAAATTGAGGTAAATAACTGCAAATTCTGCCACCTGGTGTTAAAACAGCACAATGCACAAATAGTCACTAGCTATTTTGAAATCTTTAAGAGTTCTGTATTTCAATAAATAATTGTCAAATTAATTAAAACAGATACCAATCACATAACAAGGTATTGGTATTAAAAACTAAATTTTAATATCAAAATTTAATATCAGGAGAGGTTTTAAAATGATAATGCTATTAATATTTCATACAAATTTACATACACCAAGGTTACAATGACATCTAGTTCTCAGAATAATCTGAATGCATCATTTTCCATTACTAGTTATAATTTAATCCATATGACTTGCAAGTAGTGCTAAACTTCAAATAGTACATGACATCACCACAAGATATTACATGTTGTGTTGAGAAAATACCAACAAGGATGTCAAATGTCATTAAGACCAAAATAATCAGTGAGTTCATTTTCTAGTGTGTGTGCACAGCAATGTTTGGTTGTATCTGTAATACCAAATTTGTTCTTATTATGTTGGAACACACTTGTTAAAGCCCACTTGCCTTGATAGCAATATGTAATGAAATGATGTATACAGTTTTCAATGTAACCTTCTATTAGCTAATAAGGAAACCAGTTCTAACTAACAGTTCACTATAAGCTGAATGCAGTTAACATTTATGGATAAGGAAGTTTTGAATTAATTTGTAAGAAAGAGTAAAAAATGTAACTTATTGAATTTAAGATTAGGTTTCCTTGTTACTTGACAATTAAAACCAGCTGTTAATCGTAGGCTGGTTTACCGTAAATATCTGCGTGTAAGACGCACTTTTTTTCTTAAAAATTTGTCCTAAATCCCAGGTGTGTCTTATACATGGATACTTATTTTTTAAACTAATAATATGTATATATATTAACATATATGTGTATATTAACGTATAATATATATATATATATATAAAACCTATAAACAGGTACACAGGTTTTTTGATGGTTTTTAGGTTAAAAAATCAACTGCGTCTTATACTATGCGTGGGTATTTACAGTACAAAGAATTTTTTCAGTGTTATTTTGATGCTGTAAAGATTAAATTTTGTTTGTTATTTAACAACTTATAAATTGCATTGAAGTGAATTAAAGTGATTTTTTGTTTCATTTTAAATTTTTTTTATTTTGTCTTGTTAATTAAAATGTTTAAAATTTTGTACATAGCTCTTCCTAGATCAAATGTCTGGATCTGTCCATGACAGGTTTAGATTATTATAGACACCAAATTTGAAATCTTGAAATAGAAAATACTTTGCTTTTCAAATAATTCATCAATATCTTTTACACTGTATTCTTAGAAAACATCCATACTATCAGCATTCCATATCAACATTCCCACATGGTCAACATTTTGTGGGATACCAAAAAGATGTGAAAGTCCATTTTCTCTTTCCAGATAAGAACTTTCATCTGAAGGTCAGTTTATGATACTAGAACACTAAGTAAAATAAAACCTTAATTAATTCAACTTTTTCTCAGTGGTTGAAATTTAAGAAGACCTACAATATGGTTTTATACGTCATAATGATGTCATACATCCTTGAATCATTAAAAAAGTGAACCAACTGTCTTAGAGAAGCAGATTCTTTTGCCTCTTTGCTTTATTTTGTCTCATTTAAGTCTTGTCTAAGTTTAGCCACCATTTTTTTTCTTTATAGCAAAGTCGTTTTTCTTGATGCAATGTCTGCACTTAAATTTTTAAGGTTAAGAACTGACAAACAACTTTTCAAAATAAAGCTTTAAGTGTTTAATACCATCAGAACTCATCTTCTTATAATATTACCAAACACTTTTAAATACAAAAATGAAAATTGCAATCAATATTCAGAGACAAAAACAATAATGCTCAATAATTTAGGGTTCTTAACCCCCAAAATTAACAAAGTTGATTAAATGTATTTTTACTGCAACACACAAATTGTTAACACAATATGGATTCACACTACACCAATATGTGAGATTTTCACTTTATAATTTATTAAATTGTCACATGTTCGAATTTTCCTATTTAATCTTTTCCTACATTCTTCACCTTGACTATGACCCAGACGTGAGACATTTTGGCAAGTTTTTCAACTCCTCTTACACTAATAGTAGAAATGGGGTTGCTCACCCACTAGAGATCTAAAATTGGCGTAGTCCTAAGAAAAAAGAGCCTTTACTACTAAACAGTTATAAAAAGAAATCTTGGATCATCATCTGTAAAATGTTTCACCTCAAACAGAGCACATCACTCAAGAAGTTTTTATTACCTGACTGACATAGCAAATGCATTAAACCAAGTCTAATATTTTCATCTCTTTTAATAACAAATTACTATTTAAAATTCCATTCTATTTAAAATTTATAACAACTTGATAAACTATTGACAAGCTATTTATTTATATATTAATAAAATATAATAAATTTGCAATTTTGTTCAATTAAATTGCCCGAAAATGCAAGTGCACCTGACTTTAAAGCTATGCAAAATAATGGAAAATTGTTGAAAATTTTATTGTAACAAGTTAACACTGAATTTATATTTAGATACAAATGTGTATACATCTCCATCTAATCAGCACTTGTTGTGTTATTAATTTTTCCTGTTTTTATTCCACATTCATCCCTGACCTACATCTACCATGTTCCATGACATTTACACACTTGGATTGTTTTTATTTTTTTTTTTATCTCTTTTTATCTTTTTTCTTCCCTATGTTCACATCTGCTGGAGGGAAAAGTCACCTTCCTGCCAGGTGCAAAGTTGACCTTTAACATCAAGCACTTTAGGAGTCTCAAAAATTTATTTACCAAAAAAAAATCCCAGTTCATTCACTGCACCATACTGGTTTCTTCAGCTGTATCTCCTGCGTTAAAAGAGTTGAGTCAACCCTTTTTATCATGTTTAAATTAGAATATGTTGAGATAAAGAATCGTACATACCTTATTTGTATTCATCATTTCCTAGACATGATTTAATTAATTATTTCATTAACAATTTAAACTATTAATTAATTTATATTTATTTGCACAGATTTACATATATTAATGATAATTGTGGAGAGTATTTTTTTTCATTTTTGTCATTTTTATTTGCCATTTTTATCTGTCCTTGTTTTGTTAAGAACAATTGAGAATGTTAAAAAAATGAAGGATAATTGAAACTGAAATTGCATTTTTTTAATTAAATTTTTATTATTTTTATATAATTTTTTAATAAAAACTTTAATGTTTTATAAAAGTACAAAAAATGTGTTTAAAAAAATTTCAAGGAATTCAGTTGTCTGTTCACAACGAGTAATTTGGACTTTAGGGTGGTCCTCATCACTTTCTTTTAAAGTGAGGCAAACAAACTCAATTTGACACCAACCAGAATGACCTTTAAGTGACCACAGGAATTTTTTTTCTCAACAAATTTTTTCTTGATCGGATTACTTAAGTTCTACCACATAAAGCTTCGTATTTTAAAGAGGCTTGATCTCTAACCTTGGAATATTTTTTTAAGATAAAAAAACAACAAGAAAAAATAAAAATAAATATATAAAAAACTCAATGTCATTGAATTTATGCTATATAAGGGTATTATTCTATTTAGGATTAAGTTATGATATTAAATAAAGATATTAATTTCAAAGCTGCGGTCAAAATAGCAGGATTTAATATCATATTTATATCTTTTTATCTCATATTTTATATCCATTACCCAAATTTATTTTCAATAAATATGCATAATATTTTATAAATTAAAATTATTTTAATTTAATAAAAAAAAATTAATTTCTTGTTTATTATATTGCTGCTATTAAAAGCCATGGCTTTAATTTTATATTAAAACCTTGTAAAACCATTTAATTCCACTATTTCCTTTAATTCCAAGGCAAAATTTCAAATTAAGGAAAATATTCCTTGTTCAATTTCCTTAATAAATTACCACAGGAAATATCTCAATATATAAATATATAAATAAACCAAACTAAAATTATATTATAAACTTATAAAATTATTTTTCAATCAATGTTTTAAATTAAACCAATTTCCTTAATTTTTTCCTATTTCAATAAATAAATATCCAACTCTCTTCCCTATTCTAAAATTCCAAATAATCTGAATAACCAAACATAAATCCTATTCAAATTCTATAAATATCCAATCCCAAGGATGTTCTTAGAAGACTTAACTTCCATATACCTATCACCACTTGAATCTCAACTGCACCCTTATTCAACAACAAAATGTCTGTTCTATACCACAAATGTCAATAGATTGAGTCAAATCCACTGAATAATATTCTTTATTTAAACAGTTCATCACCAGGTGACATCACAGGTATGTATAAGGCAACAGGAAGAAGGTGCAATACCAGTTTGTACTAACCAGACATATTTGTCCTGTGATGACAGTTGATATTTTGCAATTTAAAGTGATGATTAATCTATTGTGGGTTGGGATAGAGTCATAGATAAATAGATAGGAAAAAATATGGCAGTCCAGATGGGATTATGTCATCTCTTCAACAACTTAGTTTCAAGTTAAAAGAATTTCAAATCATTTCTCCAGGAAGTGCTCAACACAAAGGCAAATTAGCATCAATAAATTTTAAGATGAGGAATAAATAGAAGGGAGGTTCAAAGGTCAGTAGTGTGCACAAATCCTTGTCAGTTAAAGAAGTGAGATCAAGTGCTTCCGGTGTAGGGATGGTTATTGCAAGTGAAAATTGTAGGTTTGGATAATAAAAATCTTTAGAAATCAATTATTCATATTTCATTTTAATTTTTAATTGTTTTTAAGGTTGGTCATTGCTACTAATAGGAAAATTGTTACTTTTAAAATGTTAACTTTCGCTATTAGGAAAATTTTTAAGGCAAAAACAAATTGTTTGTGCTTTAAAAATAAAAAAATGGCATTAGTAATAGTGATACATAACTAATGCTTAAATATTCAGCAATAGTGGTCCTGCTACTAGTGTTTGCAAGACTTATGCTTAGTTCACAGTTCAACAACTTGCATATATAAAGCAAAAAGCCGTATAACAAATCAATTATTTTGATGCAATTTTTGATATAGTACAGCATTTTTTTGGCTGTATAATGAAACATTGTAGGCCGTAAATAAAAAAATGTCATAATTAACAAAGGCCGTTATAGCAAAATGCCGTATAAAGAGCGGCCATATAAAGAGCGGTCGTATAGCGAGATATGAGTGTATTCAGATTTTCTAAATGACAAATTCAACAAGTGGAATTGACATCGTTCACTCTTGTTGGCAGCTTTGTAGAAGTGTCTTAGGTGCAATTACACCTTGCTTATTTTCGGCTTGCAATTGCTTCAAATACAGTCTAATTTCATTTCATGGAAGTCAAATCAGACTGTATTCCGTTCTTATACAATAAATAAGCGTGCATTTTATCTCAACTTCAATGCATGTTGCCCATTTGACAGAAAGGAAACATGTTTTGCAGTTATGTCATGTTTTAGAAACCCCTTCTTCAATTTTAAATTTTAGAAAAGTCACCATTTTGTTGAGATGTGAACAGAGAATTTTCAAATAGTGGGTGGGTTTTGTGGATAAGTTGTTTAATGCTATGTTCACACATAAACCACTTTTCTACGCAACCCACCTCCTTTTGCACAGGATTTCTACAACATAAAACAAAATGGCAACTTCTCTAAAACTTTGAGTTGTGAAGAGTTTTCTAAAACATGATATCACAACTACAAAACACACCCTCTTTATGTCATGTAACTAGGATAGAAAAATGGCAGCCACAGATAAATAACAAACATGGGTTGAAACAGAGATAAAATTCATGCTTATGTATGAAATACAGTCTGATTTGACTTTCGTAAAGCAAAATCAGAGTGTATTTGAAGCATTTGCAAGCAGATTAAAGAAAGCAGGCTATAATCAAACCAATGAGATTTCTACAAAACTGCCCAGAAGTGTGAACAATGTCAATTGAACTTGTAGAAGTTTGACTTTTAGAAAGTTGCAAGTTCTATATAAATGGTTCAAGTGTTAATTAGGCATTAGAAATCCATTTTCAGCTGAATGTCTTCAGTCAGTTTAACTGGGAGTGACTTGGACTGTGCCTACATTTTTGTGTCATAACTAATAATGTCTTTTGATTTTAATTAATTTTTCATTTAACTTAAAACCTTTTCAAACTATTAGACAATGAATGTTTAAGATTTTTCCCCTCTACCCTCTGTCTACCCATCTATTTTATTTCATGCCTCTTAGTTCCATTTTTAGCCTCATGGAATTAAGTGCATGACACAAACCAGCACACCCTATATGAAGACCAACACACCACCAGACACTGACCTCAACTAAACATCCAGTAAATTTCCACCATATTCAATTTTTAAAGCCACCTTATCATTCCTGACAAAAGGCAAATGCACCCATCATGACAATTGTCATGTTGATAGGTGATGAGTGAGTTGACATGAGTCCTTTTACCAATAGATAAGATGGCTACTTTAACTTGACAGGACAAGATAAAGCATGCTATTTAAAGCACATGATGAAAGAGAAAAACAGAGTCCATCTTGGTTTCTTTTAAACTTTTTTAACATATTCTTAACCTTTATTTTTATCAGCCATTTTTTTTTCTTAGAAAGATATTTTTGTAACCCTACATTTCTATTTTTTATTATTCTTAAAAAAATCAAAAGGGTTATCACCCACTTGATGATTTTGTGGTTGCTACCAAGTTTAATGAGTACAAAGACACCATTTTGGAAAAGAAAACAGTAAATTTTTATATCAGATCCGGTTATAAGTGTGGGAAATGTTTTCATTTTTTCTTACTTGGAAAAGCTCAAGAGGAAGGAAAATTAGACAGTGTATTATTATTCAAGAAAAAAATGCATAATGAGTTGAATTATTCATAGTGAGACTTTTCCTAAAGCAAAAATAGAAATAAGTTATTATTTAGTTGAAAGGAGAAACCCTATCATTAGTTTGGAATGTGACTCATTGAGCCCTTTTTAGGTTTAAGATAGGGTTAAAACTATATTTTTCAGTAAAATGAAGGGTAAATTTAGATTTGGAGTCATAAATTGTACAATTTGACACATCCTGGTACACCAATACCTGGCTAAAAGGTTACTATATGCCTTTCAAGGGGCCCTGAAGTCAGCTAAGAACCTTGTTAGTGGTGTAAAAACATTAAAACACTATGTTAATTATTAATAGTAAGAGAAAATTAGCCAGGAACCCAAAATTTATAGTTAAACCATATTGCAGTTCAGTATGAGAGATGTGGCTGGTATGTGAATTAGTTTCAAGAAATACTTTTGTTATTTTCATAGTTTTATGAGCAGTTTTTATATAGATCCTGTTATAAATCTATTCTTATTTTTTTTTATTACTTGCAATATTATTGCTTGATAAAATGTTACTCAGTATCAAACAGTTGGTAATTTATTAAGTTTTAATACTATTTATCAAATTCCAGTTCAGTTGTGAATATTTTTCACAATTAATCTCCCCAAAAATAAATTTTCCATAAAATAATTTTAAAGTTTTATTCTTATAAAATTACAAAATCTATACAAATTGGACAAAAAAATCAATTTCCCATTCACAACTCAACGGGAAACAGAAATATAGTAATTTTTCTTAATTATATTATTCTAACAATTATCTAACCCATAAAATATCACTTCCAGTAACCAAACATAAACTACTTAACCTATAACCCAACCAATTAATTAAAAAAAAAACAAACTCATAATCTAACCCTAAAATCCAATCCTCAACTATCATCTTTAACTTCCATTTTCAAAAACATTTTAATTCCAATTAATTCAACTTCCTTAATATTTTCAACCAGTTTATTAACATACATCCCAATAAGGCAACACCTGAGTAACTCAAATAGTGCATAATCGCCATTTTTTTCCTAGTTTCAACTTGCAAACCCATCTTTTTTACAATTTCTTGGCACTTTGACAATTCTCCTCTTTGAGCCTTTCCTATACATAGCCTTGACTATTTTCAAAAGGAAAAAAAATATCAAGAATATCATAATGGGATAGTCCATTTCACCGATTCTTTGATTAAGATAAATCCAAAAGATGCGGGTTCCATCCGCCCACATAATTCTCTTGGGAAAAATAGAAGCCAGAGATGGATCTTTAGGGAACCCTTGTAGGGGACCGCAAGTCAATAGACATCAACATGACGTCAATCTTATTACAACCAATGAATCATGTCACATGTGTATTAGTGGGAGTAATGTAACATTAGCACTGAATGTCTTCTAGGATGTCTTGGGACACTCCATTACTGGTTGATATCTGCCATTTTTTCGTGATTTATTATGCATTGTTTTACAAATTATCACTAGAAATTATAGAAAATTAAATTGTAAATATTTGTACAATTCTATAAATAATTTCCATTAGTTGTTGATGAAAGGTTTCTTGAGAATCTGTAGCAAATTGACCAACTTTTCCAGAAATCTCTAAATTAAACTAAAACAGGAAATGAATATAAAACAAACAATGTTGAGTTTAATTGAATCAACTAACACCAAACCTCATTTGGTATCCTACTAAATTAAAGAGGGGTGACTGCAGTGAGGGAGATGTAAAGAATGGAGAAAAAAATGTCCAGATGTCCACAAATGATGCAATGTAACCTCTTGGACTGGTATCACAACTTGATTCAGTTCAATGAATTTAAATTTGATGATGACTTTCCACTCATTTGAGACATGAGAAAAAACTGTGTAGGAAAAGGGTGAAGGAACTTGAGCACACTTGAAAGTCCATAGAGTCTTGACTAAATGCCAAATAAAGATGAACAATTTATACTTTCTAAGATAATAAAATGTGTTGACAAAGTAGATAATTTTAATTGTTAAACAAAGCTTCACAGAGATTTTAATGTGGAATTCAATGTAAAATAGAATTTCAGAGATCAATCTTTCAGTTACAAAACTTTTATTTCCCAAATTTTTGGTTATTTGATTGGAATTATCAAGACAATACCTGAAATAACGACCTCTGATTGGCTCGTTTCTGAAAAAACTGCCTCTGATTGGCTCATTACTCATTTTTTATTGGTCAATGGCTGATATGTTCTATTTGTAAGAAATTAAAATACTACTATATATTTTTATGAACTAAAAAATAAATAAATAAATAAAATTTCATAATTTCTTTGTTTTTATAATTTTTATCAATCATTCGAATTATCTGACATTTTCATCATTTACTAAATCTCTGGTCCTGATCATAATAATTGAGGTTTTACTGGGGTGATTTTACTGTGGTTCAATTTGCACCTGGGTAATCAATTTATCAGTGTCCCTCAAGTGGAACTCAATTATTAGAATGTTCAGGTTAATTGGGTTTGTCATTTACTATCCTCCCCTACATGAATCTCAGCTTGTGTGAGGGTAGGGAACTAAGTTTACTATCCCCTACCCCTCAGACTCAAATTTTCAGTAAAAGTAATAATTCTTAATTTAAAAATAGTGAATTTTGATTACTGATTAAGCGCCGCCTGTGAATAAATGCCAGAAATAAATTAAATTTTATTTTTACAAATATCTGACGTCATTTATTATTCTCTTTTTCACCAGATGACGTCACTGATTTATTTTAAAATAAATAGTTACCATTTTAAACCATTGTGACCTCATTTCTTTTACAATTTGTTTATTATTCTTAGTTTGATGATATAAAAACACATCTGTGACGTCACTTCTAACTGTATTTGGACTATTTTCAGTTGAATCATGTCATGGAGATGCTTTTAGGCCATTTAGCTTGTTTTAATTATGTAAAAAAATATTTAAAAACATCTAAAGTAACACAATATTTAAATTTCAAAATAATTTAAATATTCACAGGTTGTTTACCTAAACTGTATGAAAAACTGAAATAAGTGGTGAATAAATGCATATTAATCAGGCTTAATTTCTGCTCAAGTAAAATAACAGGTAAAGTTGGCACAGATAACACATTAAAAGGACAATGGCCTATGTCAAATGTTACTGTTACATTAATACTTTAATGGATAATTAGAAATATGCTCATAATTTGTGTAGGGAAATTAGAATTTTTCTTTGAGGTTCTCATCAATCAGCCAATGAGTGGAATAAGTGGGTCATGAGATGAATATCAATTTTTTTAACTTTTTAAATATTTTTTTTTAATTTTAAAAATGACTTTTTAAACAAAGTTTGAAATTTGTTTGAAATTTTTGAATTTTGATTTTAATATAATTTTTTTTAAAAATTACATTAAAGTTTAAAAAAATTATTTAATTAGTGTGTCAGGTATTTAATTACGAAAATTAGGTTGAGTAAATAGTTTTAGTTACATAAATTAATGATAATTTATAACCAAAAAAATTTCAATAAAATATTTGTGTATCAAAATAATGTGAATCAGCATTTGCTTATTATTGATTTTATCAGTTACTTACAGAATAGATAATTACATATTCTAAGTATTTTTTAACAATGGTTAATAATTTTTTTAAATAATAATAAAACAATAGCTGTATTCAAAATATGAGATTTTATTGATTATTTAATAAAACACATGACCAAATCAGCCATATTAGTTTCATTTCATTTTCTATACCACTTATGACAAAACTCAACTGGAAAATAAAATCCATTTTATTTCATTAATTTCATATACATTTTCCCCAAAAATTCTAAAAAACGTCAAAAAAACCACCAAAACAAAACCCACACCCCAAAAAAACATTCTTACCATCAACTACCAACAATTTCACACTAAAAACCATTTAAAAAAACCCACATATCAAAAAAACCCATAAAAAAACAATTCCCATTATTAAAACAATATTAAAATAATCCATAATATCCATAAAACCAACTTTATCTCTCTAATCAACAACTCCCCTTTTCCCTATTCCTTATACAAGGGTCCCATTCCCTTCCCACTGTCTCTGGAATGCAACTCTCTTATCTCCCCATCCTACCCTTAATACAACAACACACTACAAAGAAAATAGGCCACAAGAGTCAGTATTTGCCCTTACAACTATAAAAAAAGAAAAGAAAAGAAAAGAAAAGAAAAACAGGGCTAGGGGGTGGGTACAGAGGATTTTTCTTCTCACCCTCCCAACTAATCTTCCATTTCTCAGTATGGGGGGGTAGTGAAGATGGGGGTTTAGCCAGTGGCAGTTGTGGGTGGTAAGGGTCACTTGTAGTGTAATGAATGATTCAACTGGGCAGTTATTTGAATTGCTTCCATGGGAAGACAGTAAAGGAAGATGAGGAATGGCTTTTACAGCCAATTCTAACTCATCTATACTCCCATCACCCCCCTTTCACTCCCTCTTAGTCACTTTTGAGGGAATCGAATGACAAGAGGTTTAGCTTTCATGCTGGATTGAATAAATAAATTGGGTTATACAATCAAATGTAGACTGGGAATTGTGAAAATTTGTCTGTCAGTGAGTTTAGTTGTGGTTTTTGTGTGTGAAAATGAGATTTTTTTCAATTAATTGGGTACAAAATTTGTTTTAATACGAGTTTTTTGGCTTGTTTTAGAGTTTAAATGGTGTTTCAACATAGTTTTGGTATTGTTTTAACATGTTTTATACGGTTTTACAGTGTTTTATTCTGTTTTATACTGTTTTAAGTTGTTTTAGTTGTGGTTTTATGTATGAAAATAAATGTTATTCCAACAGTAACAAAGAAATAAATTATTTTTGGATATATAAATTGTTTATTCGTTGTGTATTGTTTCATATTTAGTTTGTTTAACGGTTTTCAAATTTAAACACACTCGCTGTTTTATTTTGATAATTTCATGCTTTTTCACGTTTTTTTCATACTTAAAGGTACTTAATAATTAAAAAAACATTAATCAAATAATATCTCATAAATAAACAGTTGTTTAACCATTCAAAAATATTCAAATAAGATTTAAACAATACCTTCTTTTTATATAACAGTAATAAAGATTCAACACATGTTAGTTCCGCAAAAATCATTTTTTTTTCTTTTAAATTGTTTTGATCGTTTTTATGATACAAAATCAGATATGGTTCATGTTTTACACTTTATTTGAGTATTTAAATCAAATTATATGTTAATTTATGTATAAAAAAGTAGAATATTAGAAAACTTACCATGTTGAGCCGATGTAACAAGAAGCAAAGCAAATAGCAACAGTTGTTTTAAGTGACACATCTTCAAGTTGAATATAAGAAATGAAATTTTCAAATCTATTCCAATCTACTGATACTGATATAAATTGTAGAGTCTAGGCTTGCACACCACGCCTGCAGATGTGGATGGAGAAGCAAAAGTTGCACATGAATTCACTCGTTTCCTACCTCCCCGCCAGTGCTTTTCAGAGGACCCGCCCAATGCGGCCAGCGCCAAATAGCGAGAAAAAAGTGAACTAAGTGGCGGTTTTTTCAGTTCCTTTATGAGTCATGAGAACATAAAATATTGTTTTTATAAATGTTGTTTCAATTTCGATGGCTATTAAATTTTCATTTATTTTTATAGTTTTTTTTT
>JAQFZN010001414.1:0-16127 GCA_034687075.1 Geophilus carpophagus
AAATTTAGTCATTTTGATGCCGCTTCTACAATGCAAGGAAAAAATTTTTGAAATCAAACTTTAGTGATATACATTTTCAATAACGGCTGATAATATCAACTTCCGACAAACCTAATAAATTTTAATCACACAAATGGTCTTAATGAAATAATAGGTCAGCAGTTTCCAATAGCATTCAATTCATTCTATTACTCAGCAAATGCCATTACTTATTTACTCTGTGCAATCATGCCTGTTTTATCAAATAAAGCTTAAAGTAACACTTTATAAAATAAAAAATATTAAAAATTAAATTATTACTTTAAACAAATCAGAATATAATTCGATTTAATTCAATTACCCACAATTTAAAATTCAATTTAATTTATACCAAAATTTTAATATTTAATAACACAATCCCACAGCAATGTAAACATTATTTATTGCTAAGCAACGTCTTATTAAATTCAATTTCCATTTTTATTTCTTACATAAGTGAACTTTTATTTGTTTCAATGTTTTTCTATTCATTCAAGAAACTCATTCAAGAAATCCTAAAACAAAAAGAGTTAAAAAAATTAAAAAGAAACCGCTCATTATTACATTTTAGCAGGAGAAAAAACAGAGGAAACTTTTGTTAGAGTAGTGAGCTTAATAGCTGAAAATGGAATTTAGAGTGTCCTTTAAATAAAAACACGAGCAAACAAAAAAGCCTCTGCCAACTCTTTACTTTTAAAGTTGAGAGAAACCTATTGACTCAAATGACTGTAGGAAATCAATAACTCCTTCCTCGTTGCCCATGTTATTCATGTCTGAAAATTTTATGTTTGTTTTATGGTGAGTGCAGTGGGAACCCGATTAATGAACCCCTAAGAAAAGATTTCTTAAAAAGACATAAACTGCGTATACTGTGTTTTCCTAAGAAAGTATGAGAAATGTTTTTGACATATCAAATTATAGTACTTGGTTATAAAAATAAAATTTCAAGATATTATTCTTATGAAATATATAACAAGGATTTATTAAACAAAATTAAAATTAAGTGATACAGCATTTGTGAGATAATCCCAGTAATAAATTCCACAACTCTTAACTACCCATAAAATGATGATGCTAACATCAACTTATTCTCACGTTCAGAGGTAAAAGTTGTTAACACACCGTCAATCATTCTCATAAATTCATCTTATCCTTGTCAATAAGTACCTCTTGTCAATTTCAAGGCGTGAAAGGTGGACAGAAAAGGCAAGACGCAATATATAGTCTCACTCATCTGGTGGGGATATCGACTCAAGTGTTGACGGGAATTCACGCTTAAAGGGCGGATGGGGTTAAAGGCCGAACACTGACCAAGGATGAGCGCGTTCATTAGCACTAATTAGGAAGCAGCGCCCAACAGAGTAGTGTATGTTTGCGAAAAAGAGAAGTCAAATCTTTAACCAGCAAACGCCATCCACCGACAATTGTGGTTTGACTAACCATAATGCCAGATAAAAGGAGCTAGAAAGAGAATTTATTTCGGACTAATTACGTGTCCACATTTGTCACACTGGCTCCTCAATTGGGCTTGACCATTCACATTAGTCTGCTCATCCGAGCAAGTGGATTCCAGTTGACGGCCTCGTTTTCCAATAAAAATTTGACCCCGCGAAATCTCTTCATTTAACCTTATATAACCGCTTGAGAGGGCTAAATTGTAAGGATAGAAAACCAAGGCAATTTCAGTAATTTACCCGCTTGATTGGATCATATGGAGGCACTCGATCATAAAACGCAATTCTATATAAAACACTTGCCCGAACACTACTAAGTAAAGACCTTTAAAAAAATAATGTTATCTCATGTCCCAACTCAATTGTTGCAGTCGGATATACTTAAGACTGTCACGCACTTTATTGGACACGGCTGTCACTTTTAGGCTCAAAGAACACACATTACACACACTGTCACGCATAGAGCCAAGACAAATTGTACGCAAGCTGACACTGCTATGTTGTCTTTTAGGCGACTTGTGCACGAGACAGCCAACCCAACTTTCAACTACTCCACTCTATAACACTAGCCGTGCAACAGTGTGAGCTTCATCACTTCTTTGCTGACTGCAGTGGCACATTGCCAATGGATAATGCAGCGCTCTCTTCCTTCCTTTTAGCCATTGGGCTTGAAATATGAAGCCATTACCAATCAGCAAATTTCTCAAGGTCCTCTTGTCGTGCAAGAGAGATAATGTGGAAATTGCATTCATTCCCATATACACTTCCCAGTCTCATACTCCTTTTCCTCCTAAGGGCCTTCTTTTTTCCTCCTCTCTTTCTCTTTAAATCGACAACGAAAATTCAACCACCCGGCTCTTCACACCCTATTCGAGGGATTTGCTGCTCGTGACCTCAGCCACAACCCGCACGTCCACCATCGGTTTTTCTTCTTATTTTATTTTTTTTTCTATCCTTCTTTGGTTTTATAACGTTTTTGTTTCACTGATTCTATCTTGGCTATGCTCCATCATCCAATACATTTCATCACTATATGGAAATGTTGAATAGGACTAGTGATTTTTTCCTTTTATTTCATTTTTTTAAGTTAAAACGATGAGAACTCTGCCAGGTGATAAGACCTAACATCCAATTTAAAAGATAAAACCAAGTGGGAAGGAAAGCACACTGAGAGAGGAAACCTTTAGCTATGCCTAGTAAACAGATTCAAATCTCATACATTACAAAACATCAGGTCTGGCGGCTACAAAGCGCCTCGTTTAAGTCTTAGAAAGGAAACGTTTACGTTTCGATTTTTCCGTGTTTTTGTTTTACTTAAGAGCAAACCACGTCTTTTGTCGTCAGTATATTTTACTTTTTATTTACTTGGAGTAAACAAACACGTGCTGTAAAGTTTTAAATGTTTGATAATCAATAAAATTCCCAAACTCAATTATTTGCGGCCTTATTTTGAAAGACAATTTAATTATCATCGCAAACAGCGTTTACTCTAATTAAGCACACGCTACTATTCGTTCTAACTGTAGAAAAGACGCAGGAAACGGGTTAATAATCAACGGGATATTAATCCCACTGGATTTAATCCACATCTTGTGACTCAAACTCATATTCAAAACGTTCCCTTCTCTCACTCTCTTTCTCTCTCTCTGTACCCAGAATGCGTCGGTCTGATGGGGCTATTTTTCCAGCGTTAGATTAGGTAAGAAAAGTAAATCAATAGAATTATCTCGCATTCTTTTGTTGATAATGAATTAGCACAATCGGATTACTCAACTAAATGATCAGAAAATGTCATTTTTTTTTCTAATTTCAAATGCGCTTAAAATTCTTAAAAGAGTAAAAAAGTAAAAACAATCTGAGATTTTAAAAATGTCTACAAAGTAGAAAAGAAGAAAAGAAAAATGCATTTAAAGATTAAACTGAGTGCATTTTTCTGTTTTTTTTTTTTAAATACGAATTTATTGACCAAAGCCAAATACTATTTCTAAAGAATTCAATTCCAATTATACCTAAAATCCTTTTTATATTTTAAAATCTTTTTACAACTACTCGTTTTGCAATAACATAAAAATAACATAAGTATATTAATAATTTTAAAATTAGACTCAATTACGGACAGAATTTAATTAATTGTCACATCAATAACAAGTTTCCCAGTTGTTGGTTTATTACTAGAAGGCATTAGAAAATCTCAAATATTAAATAATAATTATTAGATAACACTAACAACAAGAGAGTAGACAACCGCATTGTGCCAAGTGGGATTAAAGCCAAATAGTTATTATTTTCTGCAATTCTCGGTTGCATAAAATGTCACATGTTTAAGTGCTGCAGTATTTTGCATAGAACAAAATAAAATCCCAAAAGTCAGCACATACTTGTTTGGCAAACTTTAGTAGAAAGATACTGTAATTTGCCATATTTTTATGCAACTGTATAAAATTAAGCACGATTTAGCTCAAGGGAACTTTTTCTGATTGCAGATCAATATCCGTTCCTTGAATTCTAATATTCAATTTTATTTTCGACATGACATATAATAAGCACTTTATAAATAAATATACCTCATTAATTATTATGACGTCCGTTCGTTCCTTTTATTTAATTATTTGTTAATAATATACCGTTTACTGTTAGTTGATTACCACATTATTAATGCTTTAGTGGTAATACACAATCGCAACTTTAAAATCAAAAATGCCTAAAGGGAGTAAATGATTTTAATAGGATTGTAATAGCGCTCCACCAAACACTGATATTACAATTGGGAATTCAGTAACAGAAAAAAATTAATAACATGTACTGATAGAATGGCTATTTAGAAAATAAAGTGTGTGGTGAATATTAAATTCCTTGTGCAAAATAATGTCTGAAAAGCAAACTGAGTGAAAAAATAAAGTTTGAAAAAGATGGAGAAAATAATGGTAAAACATTTCGACTTGAGGAAATAATAAGACATAAAATTGATTGGTGCAATTTCTGTTGGTATGACATGATAGACTTGGATAAAGAGTTCTAAAATTAAAGTTGAAGATATTTTGAAAAGTGCAAACGTCATTAGACATAGAAAAGATTATTATCCGTCAGGGATCAAATCCAATCCTTCCGCTCAAATGCAGCTGCTCCGCAATTCACATCTATATAAAGAAACCCATTTATAATAATTTAAATATTAAATTAACTTTCATAAATTCATTTAAAATACCATATCAAACCAAAAAAAAAATAAACCATCAAAAAATTTATTTTATTTCGTGAAATCAAAATCAAAACAAATGCCAATTATCTCACATGTTTGTAAAAGTCATTCAAAAATACGACCAACGGTAAAAGTTAGTGACGGCGCTAATTTTTTACAATTACTTACTTTACAACTCATTAGAGTGAACATTAACCCACCTCCATTAAAGACAAAGTTTTTGTCACGTATGGCAAGCAGTTGATAGCTCTAACTCATTTTCCACCCCTTTCACTAATTAACAAGAAGCGACAAGGTACAAGACAAGTGCACTCATCGACTTTTCCCATCTCCATCTTCTCGAAACCTTATTCCTTATTTGTTTTATTTATCATTTTAACTCAATTTCAAATTATTTAATTCTCCAATTTGACAAGTTCATTTGCAAAAACCTTTTAGGCTGTGTACTGAATGATTATGCCAATTCGCTAAGGGAAAACTGGATGATATCAAAGTCAAAGACTAATGCAGGTGCGATATTCTTATCTTCCTTTTCCTTTACCCCATTTTTTCCGTTTCAAGACCCAAACATATCGCTTAGTGAACCCATGCAAAATTGATTACTCTGAGACGTCAACGATTCTACGTTCTACGCTCTGCCTCTAAAGGACTCGTGTTTTTTCCTGATAGCAAAAATATTTGTTTGTGATAGTCTCTTCTTTTTTTCAGTTTATCGCTTCAGCTGGGAACTATTTTTTTTCTATGTATATTTTTTTTTATTTAAGTGACCAATAGTTTGCAATCTTCAAACCAAAGAGACAAGAAGACGCCATCAAACTGGCTCAGTCTTCAGAATTGTTTTTCAAGTCAGTTGTGAAAGGTGGAGGATGATTTTTCCATCCGTTGCCATTGGTGACGGACAAGTCAACTTTTCAACGTGGTATATGCAACTGACTGCAGTCACCAAAAAAAAAGTTAACGATAGAAAGAAAGGAAGAAGAATGTCTTGTCCCAGATTCTGTTGCCAAATTTTTGAATGCGTCAATTTTTTTCTACATCCCCTCAAGGATAATCTTTTTTATTTTTGTAGCTTTAATGAAACTTAGTTTTCACATTGATATTGGCACAAAATTTATCATGCTTGTCATAGAAACAAGGTCAGCTATTAGTTGGATTGTTGATAATGAAAATGACACAAAGTATCTTCTGATTTTCCTTCAGTTAATTAGTTTCTTATCTAAGAATGCCGATTTTACAATTAAAAGCAAACCGGATATTTAAATTGCACAATTTATTCATCATTTTCATGATCAAGAGAAGCGACATCAAATTCAATTGTGTTAAGAATAAAAAGGGACAAGAACAAGAGAATTAAAGAGAAAAAGGAAGAAAGAAAAAAAAACAAAACTTGTAAAGACGGTAAAATGCGATGAGATTAAAGGATCAGAAGGATGATTGTTGAAGGCACCATCTTGAGCAAACGAGGAGGAGTTATAGCGTAAGAACCAATGAGCCACCCATTACACATGTTTGTTCACTCAGGCTTCAAATACTACAGGAGATCGACACTCGATTTCTGTCATCCAACATTAAATTACTACCCCGACTTTTTGGCAACCGTTTTCTCTATTCGTGAATCCAAAATAAATACGGCAAAACAAACGAACAAAACGACGCCATGACACTCATCACCTCTCTCGCGTAAATGAAACGTTTCATTTTACAATCTCACCATGGCGCCGCACTTTAACAACAACAACAACATGTGCAACGAATTAAAACTGCTTCCTTTATTCCCAACTAAATAACTGCCCGTTTTCCAACCACGGGATGCCCATAGTAATGATGCTAATTCAACGTTGCAATCAAACACGACGACAAATGAAGCGGATAACTTTTTCTTTCTTTAAATTACAAATCACAATAACAAACGACTTTAATTATCGCCACTAGCCATTATTATCAATTGAAAAAGGTTAAGTCTTTTGGCACTTCATTTGTAAACTCAATTAATTGCTTCAACGCAATCGCC
This sequence comes from Geophilus carpophagus, assembly GCA_034687075.1. Lineage (NCBI taxonomy): Eukaryota > Metazoa > Arthropoda > Chilopoda > Geophilomorpha > Geophilidae > Geophilus > Geophilus carpophagus. The sequence goes on from JAQFZN010001414.1 coordinate 6,683, forward strand.
AGTACTAAAAAATTGGCAACCAAAATTAATTGCTTTCTCGGAATAATATCCATTCTAGTGGAACGTGCCTTATATAGAGCTTGCATCTTTTCATTCCCCTTTACAAACTATAATTGCTCTTTAATTGCCAACAGGGTTCTCGCCCATCTATATTATTCCCACCAGTTTATTTCATTTATAACTTGTCGTAAACCGACCACAAGTTGAAAGAGAAATTTTTAATCCGAAATTATGGGAAAAGTCGGAGACGTCTTTGTTTATACTAATGCGAGTCTGTATTAGAAAACAAGATTAAATGATGCTATCTTTACCTACTTTCAGCGATGTAAGATGAAAGAAAGCGAATGCGATAATAAAATATACAAAGTACAGTGTAGCGTATCTTGATGCGTTTTATAGAGCGATTTTACTTGATAACAAACCTCATGTCATTTTATATCCTTTATTTTTCAGGGCGGGGGTGGGCCTAGGGCGGCCCAGGACCCGATGATGAGCAGAAGTGGCGCCCTCAGCCTCGATCAGGAGGTCGGTGTCAGCGACGTCGTACTTTTGGAACCTCTAACTGAAGAAGCGTTCATAGCCAATTTATATCAACGCTTTAAAAGAGATCAGATATACGTAAGTAAAAATGTCTTATTCACTTATTTATTTCCGCTTCTCTTTTAAGCTAAACAAAGAAATGTGTTTGTGGTTTCTAAAAGCTCCTCTAAATAAGGCTTCTCTGCTAAACTCCTTTCAGTCTTTTCATCTATTTAATAGCTTTAATGGTTACTGCACACAAGAAAATGTGTTTTCCAACAAACCTGGGTTCTGTAAATACCCTTGGCAGCTATTTGCTAGAATATTTATTCAAAATGATGTTTAAAGAGCTCAAGTACTAATCTGCAGTTTTACCGAGTTCGCAAAATGTGGCTCCATTTAAAAGAGAATATTAATAACCAAAAAATAAGAATTAAATCCTATTAAATAATGGAAAATTCTTAGTTACATAGGCTTCTTATTACTTGTATCGACTAAAGGAATAATACGAATCAAACGTCCTTTGAGACTTTAATCTGTCAGTTTTTTGAGTAAGAGTTCTGATAAAATAGAATTTTCTAAGCAGATGTATTGCAAGCAAAGAAAGTTTAAATATAAATCAATTAACTTTTTATTTATTTTGATCCAAAAAGAGGCAAGATACTCGAGAAAGCATTTATCCTTTGTCAATCTCGTTCAATTTCATCAACAACTAAACTTAAATCCAATGACAGCCGACATTTTTCCTCTTCCGCCCCTGCAGCTGAACAGTTCAAAGAAAACAAAATCGAAGCGGTGCCTTGGAGACCACCAAGTTGGATCAACGTGCACGGGCGTGACAACGGCTTCCATGAAGCCAAGCAATAAATCTCATCAATCAGTTCCCATGACCTCCGATCATCTTAAGTCTACACTTAAGACGACTTGATCCTCATTTAACCTCGTTTCCTTTAATCTCAATGTCCTGATGGAACTATGTGAAAGCCAATTGCAATCTGTGCTAACAGACACCAAGTTTTAGTGATTTCTCTCATCGCCATCTTAATGTGATTAGCCGAGGTCTCTGTAGAACGGAAAGAACAGCCCAACATTAATTCAATCAGTTACTACGTGCTTCTATTAATCGCTAACCATTTCAGAGTAATGTGGTTAATAAAGAATAACATCATCACATTTTCACTTCAACGAACTGGAAAAAAGAAAAAAAACCCACTTAAAAAAGTGTTTTTCCATCTTCTCAGTTGTAGTCTAATGCCAAAACCAAGAATTCTTAATATTTTCTTTTTGGCATACCACAATATTACAGACGAAAAGTAGAAAAAGATAAAAAAAATATATTTTCAAACTCTTTGGTGATATTTTGGAGTTTGGCCAAACACTGTAGTCTTGGCCTCACAATCATGTTCCGTTTGCTAAAGGGTCCCTTAAAGCCAATACACAAACTCAACTATACAACAGGGCAAGTGAACCATGCGTCGTTGCAATGCTCGTCAATATATTAACATAACATGTTCCATGGTCCCATACATTCACTTTGAAAGGAGGGAGTAGGGGCTCTAGTGCTCCTTTACATTCGTTCACGCATGATGCACGTATACTTTTCCGCTATAAAATGCGCTTACGGGTTAATATCGGAAAACACTCTTTAACTTTTCAACGTTTTGTACAGGTAAAGATATTGCTCACTTTTAATACAAGATCTTATCCTTGAGCAAACAGTTAAAAGGGTTAACGGGTCGTGAAATACAGAAATGGTGTTCTTCATTTATTAGATCAAAAGGTTAAGATGAAACAAATTAAAAGGGAAAGCGTCTTTAAAATATTGTTGTTTTTCTTGCCCTTTCATATCCTGAGATAAATTTGTATTAGAAAGTACATAGATACCTATCAAAAACAGACTTATCTCATTTTGCCATGTTGCAAATATTGGGGATTCTATTTTTTAAGTCTTTTTATTCTGTCAAGAGAAAAATTCCCTATAGAATTATGAAAGCAAAATATTTACCTTAACCAGATGAGCTACTCAGCAAACATTGGAGATAAGAAATATTTTATTCTGTTTATACTTCTTTTAATTTGTATTAGTCGCTTACTTTAATTAGTCATCTATGGGAACATTCGTTTAAGTTAAGTCTGGTAAATATCAACATTTCAACTGTCACCAAATATCAAAACTCAAACATTAGAAAATTCAAAGGAAATTGGCTTTAGTATGAAAGTTATATTGCTTTTACCTTCAACTACTTCGTTTTCAAGATATTACATTTGCTTAAGACTCTTTAAATTTTTCAAATAACATGCATAAGGTATAAGGCTAAATTAATAACTATACGTACATGAGCTAATGGTTCGAAACCTTTGAAACACTTTTTTGAAGTTATTAAATTTAAATTTATTAAATTTAATTGTAGTGTGTTTGCTTTTTCTATAAATAATTTAAATTTATAGAAAATTTAAAAGTTTTAGAATTTAAGAATTATGAAGTTAAAAAATTAAATTCTAATCGTGAAATTTATAAAAGATAGAGCATAGTCAAAAGATGACTGTGTAAAACTTTTCTAAGTTAGAAACTTAATAAATTGCATTAAAATTTTACAATTTTTGTTCATTAATGAAAATAAAAAACACCACTGCTCGTCTGGTCGAAATTATAAATATAGATAAGTAACTCAACAGTTGATAATGCTACACAAATATACTGCAAACTTTGAGGTACTGTAATACAGCATGCGACATTTGACATATAGCAATTCAACATCAACGTTGCTATGTATTCTTGGCTTTGTAAAGTGACGTATGTGGTTGTGAAACGCATTCTTTTGATAAAATGGAATCTGAGTAATTTCAATTTTTATTATACATGCCAAAAATGAGATAATCCATTTTACTAGTAGAGCAAAATATACTACAATGTGTGAAAATTTTTTATCGTTTGTTGAGAAAAGAATTCCAATAAATAAAAGTTAGGTCGCCATTCCTCTTCAAAGTTGCGGTTTCAAATTAAGCCACTATACGACCTTTTGACAAAGGTCGGTGTGGCTCATTAATCGATCAGCGAGAAAGTAATAAAATATTGATCTCCAGACGGAAATTGGTTGGGAAGTTTGAACCCACTGCGGGAGAATTAAACACTTGAGGTCTTAAGAGAAATTATAGTCTGATTTTTCAACAAAGCTGATTTTTTTGGGGGTTCACTCAAGAGGAAATAGAGAATGGTTTGTCACGGTGTAATGGATTTTTTCGCCCGTGAACATTCCCTTTCTCACTCGAGAGTCATTACGTTACTTATTTAAACTAAATTTCGATTCTCAATGACAGATAAAGTGATTTTATGTTTTTATTTAACTTTCAGTACTTATGAATGCTTTTAGAGTCATTAATGCTTATGAATATTCATAAGACAAACTTTGAGCAAATTATTCTCTTATAGGAAAAAAAATATTTTTTATAAGATGAAAATAAACAACAATTTTTTTTTAAGTTTTATTCATTTTTCTTTTCTTTCTCTTTATTGCTTTTATCCTTTCCCTTTTTTAAAAAATATAACAAAACGTGTTTACACACCAAGAAATTTTATGTCTGAATAAAATAAGATTAAAAGACACTCAACATATCTTACGCTTATTAATATTTTTATAATCTAATTGTATTCATAATTCTTACACAAAACGCTTCACAAATAAAGAAGAAAAGTGAAATATTAAAAAAAACGAAAAACAAGAAATAAAAAAGAGAGAAATCCCGACATAGTACAAACGATGCGGTTAAATTTTTATAGCCATCGTAAATATGTCTTTTAAAAAATATAAAAATTCAACAAAAGAAATTTTTTCAACTAAAAAAAAAATAAACATATTATTTCATTAAAAACATTAATAATAAAAAAAATCCAATAATTCTCAAAATTAAAAATAATAATTATCAATATCGAGTTATTATTATTTTTTTAATTTTCTAAATGTTGTTTTCAAACCAGATTAATTTTAAATGTCTTCCTCTAAACAGGTTAAGTATATTTACAAACTTCTCAGATTTAAGCTCTTGGGCTCAATTTATAACTCCCAATGGTCAGTTCTAATATTTAAATGCGATGATCACTAGTGCCGCAAGATAATTTAGTGAACCCACCATCAAGATTAGTTGTTGCAGCATTGCTTGTGTAAACGTTATCTGATATAGTGGCTGCTCTTGAGAAAACTCACTGTTGTTTAAAATTTCATCTCCTAGTGTTCAACTTCCACCCAGATGATTGAAATACTACACTATATTGCAATGATAGACTTCCAACTCGTGCACATTCAATTCTATGGTTGAATTTTCTTTATTATTGCTGAGATATATATATATATTTCTTTTATTTTCAACATCCTCATCTTTAATTCACGAGCATTTCCCCACCCTTTTTTCTTCTTGAACCAGAAACGAATTCTTTTTCGATTTCAGTTAATTCACCAGCAGTGGACAATTGCTTAAATAATAGAAGACTAGAACAGAGTGTTTTAAAAATCGCTATTTCATCATTTGAGTGCATGAAACAATCGAAACTCAATGCTTTAAATCTCTTTCTTTTCTATTGCTGCTTTATATTAGCTTCACATGGCCTTGCTTGTTCGTCATCTCTAGTTCAGTGACCATGTACTTAATTTAAAGTTTTCAAAACGGCACTTTAATAGAGCAAACATCCATTGACGTCCATTTGAGTCGGATGTTGTCCCCTTTGGTCGCTTTTCATCTTTTGATTGTCACCCGTGCAACGCATACAAGAAATATCGATTTTGAAATTTCTCCACATCATCATCTCAGTGTGGTCGTACGGATGATGAACTTAACTGCGAACAGCACCCGCAGATTATTATCGCCATCTTCCTCTTCCATTTGCTGTCTGTGGATGGCGTAATCACGTTCTGCTGATGTAAACTTGGCAAAGTAGTAAAACTGACTTCAAACCAATTGCTTTCTCTATCTTCTTCCTTGTCTATGTAATTATAAAACCTAATTCTTTGTCTTAGAAGACATAGTTAAAAGCGAAATTTAATATCTCTTAAATAAATCTCGTCTTTTTTTATTATTTCATTTTATTTTTATTTTTATTTTATTTTATTTTTGTCTAAATTAATTTTCTAAGGAAATCAACAAACTTTTCCATCATGCACTTTCATACACAATAAACGGAGTTTCCTTTCTGAATATAAATGAAGTCAAAGTCTGCTGCTCCCTGAAACCAAAGTGATCCAAAGTACTGCCTTCAACCAAAACGCAGTTGTCATAGAGATCTCATCTTTTCGACATTTCACCAGATCAAATTCCATTCAATCGAACACCATGCTATTTTGTATCCCAAAACAAGCACTAATCATGAAAAAAAATAAAAACGTTAGTATTCCGTCCGTTACATCAAAACCTGTACATTGAAGCAGAAAAAAATTGCACACAATTCTTCAATAGATCCAGTGACCTGAACAATAAAACCCCATTACGTTTCTACTCAACCATTCTGCATTAGACTGAGTAACCATCTGCATAACTTTGAGGTTAACCCAAATGAAGGCATTTTAATTCAATGTGGCAAACAATTTTCATCCTTATCACTCTTTTCTCTACAGCTTTTACGCACAGTCATTAAATTTTTAAGATATAGCGAAAGTATCTCACATGACTGCCAATTTTTCTAACAAAAAAATAAAATATATTTTTTATTTCTGTATCCTTTTACATCTGCACTTTTCGTCCATTTTACTACATATGCATAATTCGAGTTGCACTTTGGCTTTTCACCTCTCCTGCTTGTTGACTGCTTAAATTATGTAAAAGGTGACCTCAAGTTATTCATGAGCTCACACATGAATCTTTTAGCTGTGCATGCGAAAAATAATTACACTAAGCACCTCGTTTACCCCATTTCTTCTATACAAATTAGCATGAGGGGAATTGCTATACTTGCTGTTAGCACGCTATGATAATTAGACCAAAGACTCGTTGTGACAAGGGCAATAAAAATGCCATCTTTAAATGCTCCGTGTCGAAATATATTACCACTCAGAGATGGAAATATTTCTTAGGTAAATGTGTGTAAAAGCAGCTTCTATGCTATAAATTAAAAGCACAAAAGCAAGAAAAAAAATTCAATACAATTTTTTTCCTTCTTTGTAGCTTCAGTTTAGTGTTAAGTGCACTTAGAGTATCTTGTTGTATCGGTGTTATGCATCAGATTCTGCCAAAACACAAGTGGGGTATCTTAAATATTAACTTAGAAAACCGCACGATATGAATTTCACCAAGTAATAAGATATACCGTAGTAAATATAACACGACATTAATATTAAAATTTCAAAATTTCATATTCCGAATTTCATATTCGAATTTTGAATTTTGAAATTAGATCAGACTAAGTATATCTGCTCAACTTTTCCATTAGTTAAGTTAATTTTCAGCTCTAGTTTCTCGGTTAAATGTATCGTTAAATAAATGCATAGATCTCAATTAAATCAATACTTGTTAATTTTATAGCAGGTTACTGATATCTCTTGCATTCATTTTAAACTTAAAGGTTAAAACTTGAGCAAAATGTTCAAAAGCAAGATTTTTTTAAATTAAAATCTTCAGTTAAAAAAAAAAAATAAGCATTTTCATGTTATGCTTTCAGAATAAACGAAAGTAATCCTACATGAAAGTTTAATCCCATTTCAACTTTGCTTCCGTGAACAATTTTGGATATTAAAGACAAAAAACGATAGTATATTAAATTAAAAAACAAATTAAACATTTACCCAGGTAGATCATATTGAAATGCCATTGCTTATCAGAAAATAGAGAATAAAACATTGCAAAAGTAATAAATAATTTATTTTTCTAAATTCAAAATTTTATAAATCTACATTTTACTGTACCGAACATCATACGAATAACGAATAACATATAATTTTAAAATATTTTTAGAATCTTACGAGAATTTCATTATGAGTTGAGTACGAGTATTGAAATTTAAGATATCACTGCACAAAACGGCCTCCTCCAGTCAAACAGATTAAATCGATGCTCATGAAACTCGAGATAAACTCTGATTGCATGAATGAAATAATAGATTTTATTTATTCCCTTCAATCCATTAGCGTTCTTAATTAATGTAAAGAAGCTGAAAGCAATAGAACAGATAGATATTGAATGAGATGCGAGGAACCATGGAAATTAGTTTGCACAACAAATGAGTAGTAGTTATTTTTATGGTCACAAAGTATGTTCTCTAGCACTATTAGACCATTATAAAACTGTGCAGAAATAGCAACCACTTAAGCCTTTAAATTGATTAATAGGATTTATAATAAGTGTTTAATTTATATGAATCTTCTTTCTTATTATTAATGTGATAAAAAAAAACATTGCGAGATGAAATTAATTACGAATTGTAATTGTGTGTAAATTGCACAAAAAAATCCACCAACATTTGTATAAGAAATTAATCCAACACTTTAAAGTCGACGTTGCATTCATTCATCCTTTTGCTGACTTTGCGTTAACTTTCTCTAACTCTTCAAGGTGAATGCGCATTATAGGGAGCGTCATTTCAAAGAAAACGTTTGACTGCTGATCCCACATACTGGCTGTGAACGATCTTGGAAGAAAATTAGCCGAATCAGTCAGATAACACTTACTCTTCAACATTTGTGGGAAACGACGCCAATAAGAATGACTGTGATGTTTTTACATTTTTTCATTATCTTATCACACAAAGCATCCACAGTTCAACTTTAAGAGTGCAAAATGCGCAATTTCGTTTTTGTTACCTTTAATCAAAATGTATTTATAGCTGCCATAATTTTTTTTTATTTACTTAAATTTCAGACATATATCGGAAACGTTGTAATATCAGTGAATCCGTATAAAAAACTTGCCCTATACTCAGGAGATGTAATCCAGGCCTACCAAAGCCGGAGTATGTTCGACCTGCCACCTCACATGTAAGTTTTCCATTTTCTATACATAATTTAACTACATTATTATTCCTTACTGTCACTTCACTTATTTTCACATTTTTTTTCATGATCTTTAAACTTTGCTTTCCAAAATAAAAAATAAAAAAATAAAAAAATAGCTACGCAATTGCTGACGTGGCCTATAGGTCCATGAGGGACAAAAACCTGGATCAATGTATGATTATCTCTGGAGAAAGTGGTTCAGGAAAAACTGGTAAATAAGGCTCTTTCTCAATTTTTTTTTCTTTTATCACTAGTTTTTCACATTGAAGTGCATTCCTAGATCTAAATATAATGTTTATGGTACCACCTTCTCATTAGGAGGTGTACCACTTTATTAATGACTGTCGTAACATGGCAATTAAACGGTTATTAATTTCATAAACATGTCCCTGGCTAAAACCGAAATCTTGCATCTGTTGCCAGTCTTCAGCTCAGCCACCAATACTTGTTTACATAATCTTTTACGGCTATTGGCTGTACACTAAAACACAACCTGTTAGGGTTTCATTAGCCAATAACTCCATAAATAAATGAGAAAAAAAATACAAGCACACTTGCTTTTTTGTGTTACATGTTTACAGTTTACTTTTACTTAAAAACATTTTCCATTTCTAAATTTAAAATAAAAATGTTGATTTATTTTTAGCGAATTGACTTTATACTTTGATTTATTTTACTAAGGTGCTGTAAGACAAGGGAGTGTGCGTTCATTTAATTTCTCCTTGCACAATTTCATCTGAAAGATGTTAAGGGCTCGGCCTCCAAATCCTCTCTAATCTAGCCTCATTTTGGTTAAGAAATGCCATATTACGACACTCTGTACCATAAAAGAGAAGACGACTTTGTGATGATGATGATGATGGGTTTTCCCCCTCTCACTAATAATCTCATTTATAACCTGGGCTGCAATAACTGATTTTACAAAGCACTTCATCTTCGTTCAAGTAAAAATC
>JAQFZN010001415.1:0-16106 GCA_034687075.1 Geophilus carpophagus
AAAAAAATTTTACTAGGTATTAAACTTTAATACCTAGAAATAAGTCACATTACACTAATACGGACAAATAATAATTTCCTGCGGACCGGTCAAATCTTCTCGCGGACCAGTCAAATCTTCTCGCAGACCGGCACCGGTCCGTGGGACCGGTGGTTGAGAAACGCTGAGTTAGATGACATTGTCATTTATTCCGAAACATGGGAGGAGCATCTACTGCACGTGCAGCAAGTACTCCAAATGATCAAAGCAACGCTCTGATCGCATCACCCCCTTCCAGGACCACTTCTAGTTATTTTGCGACATCGAGTTGGAACCAAAAAATCAAGGACTTCCTAGTTTAACAAGGCCATTTTATCTAAACACATAAATGTTAGTGTTTGTCTTAATATATTTTATTTAACTCATATTTAATACATTCTTAACTGTAATTATTAATTTTATATCTGTACAAGCAGGAATATAATTAATAATAATTCCCTTTTTATTCTCTCACATTTAAGTAATATAAAAAAGTGTGTTTTAATTGAGAACCTCTGTTTTTCTGTGTGCCTTTATTTTATTTTATACTTTATTCATTAAATCTATCCAAAATCTGTGCCGCCACAACAGTAATTTTGTTTCATGGCATGGCACCTTTCTGGTGTGGCACCTTTGTGCAGGCTACAATTTGCACAACCATTTGCAACGGTCCTGCATAAGAAATGACAAGTTGAAAAGGGTTCTCCTTTGTTAATGTACCTAGGGGCCCCAAATAGTTTTAATCCCTCTGGGAGTCACAACTTCGAGTTTAAGAATAACTGTTCCAAAAGCCTCCGTAGAATTAGTACCTTAATTCACCACCTTGTGCGCAGGGTAAAGAAAGAAGATATTAATCAATCACTTATCATGATGGACCTGACTCATTGAGCAACAAGTGGTCGGCTGCTGGTAGTCCACACAGTTCAAGTATATTTGAGAAGTAACAAAGGTTATTGACGAAATAATAATACATCAACCGTTATAATAATTTCTACAGCAGTGAAAGTGTTCTATTTTTTATCCTGCTCAAATGGCATCAGTTTTAGTAGTTGGTAGTGGTGGTCGGGAGCATGCTATTGTATGGAAGTTATCTCAATGTCAAAGTGTAAAAAACTTGTATGTTTGTCCTGGAAATCCTGGTTGCTTTGAAGAAGTAAAAGTTACTAGTATTGGTAAGTCATGCTGTATTAAGTTTTATTATCTAATGAATAATTTGTGAAATTTAATAAATATAAATCTTTTTTTTTAGATGTGAATATCAATAACCATAATGAAATTATCAATTTATGTAACAAATTTCAAATTGATTTAGTAGTTGTAGGGCCAGAACAACCACTTGCCAATGGTATGTAAACAAACTAAACATTTCCTAACAAGCAAAACAGTAATTATTTTCTTAATAGGACTTGCTGATGATTTAAAAGCAAATGGAATTAAATGTTTTGGACCAAGTAAAGCAGCGGCTCAGTTAGAAGCAAGTAAAGAATTCGCAAAAGAATTTATGCGACGTCATCACATTCCAACAGCAAAATGGCAAAGTTTTACAGACTACGAAACTGCTAAAGAATATATTTTAAAGTAAAATTGATCAAATGTGCAAATAATTCCTAATTCTAGATTTTTTTTTTAATAATAATTTTTATCTCATTTAAACAGTTTATACAATGCTCACGTAATTAAAGCTAGTGGTTTAGCTGCTGGAAAGGGAGTAATAGTTGCTACTTCTGATGATGAAGCTGTCCATGCAGTGGATTTAATTTTAAATAAAAAAACATTCGGAAAGGCTGGAGAAACAGTTGTAATAGAAGAGCGGTTAGATGGAGAGGAATTTTCCGTAATTAATTAATATTGTAAAGATTTTCAATAGTATTAAGGACAATTTTCTAGTTTCTTGCATTTACTGATGGAAAAGAAATTTCTCTGATGCCAGTTGCTCAAGATCACAAAAGATTACTTGAGGGAGACAACGGGCCCAACACTGGTGGAATGGGTGCATATGCACCTTGTCCTCAGGTATAATTAGAGTGTCACAGGAGGGATTTCCCAGGACCAAATCTTGGGAAATCACCCCAAAAATACATTTCCCAATTCCCGATTTTTTTAAATTTTTCCCGAGAATTCCCAAGCAGTCATAAAAAACGTCACTAAAACAAAATCAATCCCTATTTAACCAACAACGTAAATAAATCTATCACACGTAAGACAAATGCAACTTTATTTTATTCAAATAACGGTTCTTTGAGTATACAATTGACCATACGGCCTTGACTTATCTTCCTGTTCAACCCTGAACCAGAAATTTAAAATCTTAAAAAATCAAAATACTCAGATAACAACTAATCTAACTTTGACCTCATTTCTGCCTTTAATAAATCTTAAACTTAAGATATTTTTATCAATCCATAAAAATTTATCAATTTTTCAAATAATTTTTTCAAATAATTTTTTTGAATAAATTACACTAAATTTAATTCAAAACCTAACATTATTTTAAACTTTACATGCTAAGTGACGTGCTGAAGGTAAATATATTTATGAAACTAAGCGTATGAATAGTACCCAAGAAGAAAAAATAAATAAAAAAAAAATAAAAATAAAAATGCAGTATGCTCAATTGCATCTATGTGTCAACGTTAGTGTTAATGTATATATGTGAATCACATATATACATTAACACTAATGTTGACTTTTCAGCATCCCGAGAATGATAATTAAAATTGTACCAAAAATAAAAAAAAATTAATTATCATCTTATTCCATCCAGGTACCTGAGAATATGATTAATTACATTAAAACTGAAATTATTCAAAAAACAATTGATGGTATGCGAGAAGAAGATCACCCATTTGTAGGCATTTTGTATACTGGAGTGATGATGACGTCTGATGGGCCTAAAGTTCTTGAATACAATTGCCGGTTTGGCGATCCTGAAGCTGAAGTTAATATTTTTTTGGTATAAAAAAGAATTTGAAATAACTAAATTTTCTTTTCAAGGTATTGCTTTCACTTATGAAAAGTGATTTTTATTTAACTTTACAAGCTTGTGTTGATGGAAATTTAAGATCAGCACTTCCGCAGTGGCACACAGATAATTGTAGTGTGGGAATTGTTATGGCAAGTGGAGATTATCCAACATCAAGTGGACAAAATCGATTAATTGAAGGTATGCATAAATCACATAATTTACCAAACTGAAAAAATACAAAATAAAAATTGACAAATTAATCAAATATGAATTTATGCTTATTTTATAAATGATTTTTCTCACTGTTTCTATTTTCAGGTATTGACACTGTATCCAATCTCCCAGATGTACATATATTTCATGCTGGTACTAAAAAATTTAAAAATCAATTGCTTAGTGATGGTGGACGTGTTCTAGTTGTCGTTGCCAGTGCATCAAATTTAATTGGTGCGGCAATTTATGCTCAGTCTGCAGTAAAAAAAATTAGATTCGCAAAAGCACAATATCGAAACGACATTGCTTTTAAAGGAATATTTAGGTAATTTATTAAACTTAATTTTAAAAAGATTATTCATGGAATATATAAAAGCATAAAAGCAATTTTCAGAGAAATATTTGGAGATATTTTTTAATAATAAAATCACCAGAAATTAATTTTTCCGTAAAAATTTTCAAATAGATTAAGAGATGATTTCATTTTAAAATACTGTGTTATTATTTCTGTACTAATCTCTTTCTAGTGATGCAGCAAATAGAAATTTAACTTATGCAAGTGCTGGAGTCGATATAAACAAAGGTGATCAATTTGTTGAATCAATTAAAACATTAGTAGCTTCAACACATAGAAAAGGAGTATTAGGAACAATTGGTGGTTTTGGTGGTTGCTTTAAATTAAATGCAGTTAAAGAATATAAAGATCCAATACTTGTTTCTGGTACAGATGGAGTTGGTACTAAATTAAAGGTAAAATAATTTTTTTAATAATAAATAATAATTAATTTTGAGATTATTTTCAGATTGCTCAGGATGTTAAACAACATAAATCAATTGGAATAGATTTAGTAGCAATGTGTGTTAATGATATAATAACACTCGGTGCACAACCATTGTATTTTTTGGATTATTTTGCTTGCCGTCGTTTGAATATTACCATTGCTAAGGATGTTTTAGAAGGAATATCAGCAGGTTGCATTGAATCTCGTTGTGCACTGTTGGGTGGAGAAACTGCTGAAATGCCTGGAATGTATAAGGATAATGATTATGACTTAGCTGGCTTTGCTGTTGGTGTTGTCGAACGAGATGATATCTTACCAAAAAGCAATATTTTACCCGATGATGTAGTTATTGGTATATCGTCATCTGGTATTCACAGTAATGGGTATAGTTTAATAAGAAAAATTGTAAACAGTCGAAAAATTGATTTGAATTCACCAGCTCCTTTTAATTCTCAATCTACAATTGGTAAATATAGTTTAACTCGGTGGTGTCATTCAGATGGTTCACATTGGTTGTTCAAATTATTGGCGATTGCAGATAAAGAAAATACGAAAAGATAATTTTTTTAAAAAATGGATAAATAATGAAGCAATCAAAAAAAAAATCTAATAAAATGAAAAAAATGTGAAAAATAATGAAATACATAGAAAAGAAAAGAAAATTTTTTTCATGTGAACTCATAATATCAAGTTTTTAAATGACACCACTACCTTTAACATATATTTATTACAATATTTTTATTAATTACATCAGGCGAAGAACTCTTGAAACCAACCAAAATCTATGCAAAAAGCTTATTACCACTGATGAAAATTCGTTTAATAAAAGCTGCTGCACATATTACTGGTGGAGGACTTATTGGCAACTTGCCACGAGTAATACCAAAAAATATGTCAGTTATTCTAAATGCGAACAGCTGGAATATACCAGCAATATTTGGATGGTTAACTCTTCATGGTATAGTGAATAATTTAATTTGTTTAATTTTAGTTAATAATATTTATTATTTTTTATATTTTCAGGCATATCTGATATGGAAATGTTGAAGACGTTTAATTGTGGCATTGGAATGGCTTTGATTGTCTCTAAGGAATATTCATACAACGTTTTAGAGAAACTGCTTAGCTCGGAAGAGAATGCATGGATAATTGGACGCGTTACTTCAAAGGGTGAACTTAAATTTACAAAATCTTTCTCTCTTTTTTTTCTACTAATTGTTTAGTAAATACCGTATTTTGATAAAACTAAGCTTTGAATTAAAATGGATAAAATATTTTCTAGGTGTTGAAACGCAGCAAAACATTGTCGTCGAAAATGCAAAAGAAGCTTTGATTAGGTCATTGGTAAACAGCAACATTTCAACAGATTATATAAGAAATATTAAATCAAATAAACGAAGAGTTGCAGTGCTTATATCTGGAACAGGTTAAATGTTTTGAAAAATTAATGAGAACATTTAATACTAATAAAAACAATTATTTTTAGGGACGAATCTTCAGGCTTTAATAGACTCCACCAATAATCCGCTTAGCTCAAGTAAAATTGTACTTGTTATTTCTAATGTACCTGGTGTAAAAGGACTTGAAAGAGCTGAAAAACATAATATACCAATAAAGGTAATTTTCGATCTGTTAACATATTTTATTAATTATTAAATAAAGATGTAGAAATTTTATTTCGTTTCAAGTCAATTAATACTATATCAAAGTATCTAATGTTTAAAACGATGTTTAATACAATTTTTTCAGGTAATTCCACACAAAGATTTTAGAAATCGTCTTCTTTTTGACATGGCTGTAAACGAAGTTTTAAATAGCAATAATATTGAAATAGTTTGTCTTGCTGGGTTTATGAGAATTTTAACAGGTAATATGTGTTTACAGTATTTATTAAGCTACGCAGGCAGATTTAATAAACAGTTTTTTATTTTCTAGGTGAATTTGTTCGCTTATGGCGTGGTAGATTACTCAACATACATCCATCATTATTGCCCTCGTTTCCTGGATTACATGTGCATAAACAAGTATTGGAAGCCGGTGTACGATTTACTGGTTGCACAGTTCATTTTGTAGTGGTAAATAGATTTATAACTAAAAATTAGTTAGTTGAAAGATTTACAAATAAATATTTGTATATCAAATTTTAGGAAGAAGTAGATGCGGGAGGAATAATAGCTCAAGAAGTTGTTCCAGTGTTACCGTTTGATACTGAGGATGTTTTAGCAGAGCGAGTAAAATTAGCTGAACATCAGGTATATCCTCATGCCTTAGATTTATTAAGTACGAGACAAGTCACTCTTCAAGATGATAATAAAGTATTGTGGAATTGAAGAATTTTTGCAAATGATTTGTTATGAAAATTTTGATATTCAACAGTAATAATTATTAAAGTAGTATCGTTTTTGAACTTTTTGTTATACTAATAACTAATTTTAAGGAACATAATAAAAAGTAAAAAGATGAAAGTTGGTGTCAATTACTTAGCAATTAAATAAAGTTAAAATTATAATTATATTAGGTTTTTGTTTTTATCCTGGTTTAAATTTTTTGAGTGCTAGGAAAAGGATTCTTCGGTATTAAAATCCCTTAAAATCGGGCAGGATTTGGGAGTTTAAAAAGTCATTTTCGAGACACTCCAGGTCATTTTCAGGATATTTTTTTTTAACTTTTTTTTTCATAAAATAAGTTTATTAATACGTTCAATAAATCTATGTTTTTAATTTTTATTTAATTCTTTTTTTTTTTAAATAATTTTATTTTTTTTAAATTACAGATATTTTGATTTTGAATTGTGGGGTAATCTTATGTCTATTATCCGTAACTAGTCTTTACATCAAACCATGTTTACAGTTTTTCAAATTTAAAATTTGCTTGCATATACAGGCAGCCCTCGACTTTCGCACATAATTGGTTCCTGAAAATGTGTGCGAATGTTGAATGTTCGAAAGTAGAGGGATGTAAAAAAAAACATCAAAAATTGCATTATAAGATAACTTTTTAAGAATCCTTATTTTTTTGTTCATTTTCACACTTAATCTTATATACATTTGACATTCGGCCCACGTGTGAAATAGCGAATTGTGCGAAAGTCGAGGGCCGCCTGTACAGGTAAACGTCATTTTGCACCGGTTAGATCTACGCCAATTCACAATTACGCCGGTTGATGCTGGCGTGGGTTCAGCCAGCACCAGACGACAGTAGGCAGGGGCATTTTACGTGTTCATTTTACGCCGATTTTTTTTTACCCGGTGTTACTTGGAACAGAACCCCGGCGTAAAACGACGTTTACCTGTAGTAGGAACTAAACAATTTTATTTATGGCTTTTAATTTCGTTTCTTCAGTTCTTTAAGATTTATCTGTTAGCATTTTAATTGTTATTTTGCTTATAAATCTTTTTTACTAACTGTAAGTTTTGTATAGAGTTCTTAATCATCAATTCTAAACTTTTTACCAATCAAAACATGCAAAATCAGGAAAATTCGGGACTAATAAGAATTCCATACATTTAATCACGAAACATTTAATCGCGCCCACTCAGCCGCATCCAATTAATCGTGCAACATTTCATCGCTCAACATTTCATCGCATGTACACATTATCACGCACACATATAATTGTACACACATCCCCTGCCTGCTATTCCAGGTGACTTAGCGTTTGCAATTCCACAATGTTTTGAAGATCTCGTTCTCTTTGACTCAGGACCTGTGGACAATCATATAATTTTATTTGGTTGTCTAGAGCTCTTAGACGGTCTGTCAAGGGCCGATCTTTGGCTTGTTGTTTACCATCACTGGATGTTACTTTCATCTATGTCAAAGTTTAATCTGCAAGGTGAATGTTACATATGAAACGAGCACTGAAGTTAGAACTTTTATTTGCTGTTTTTCAGCATTAGCATTTGTGCCGTCATTGAATCGTTTGAACTATTGGTCAAAACAATGCCTGCAGATGTCGATAACCTAGTGTATTTCGAATACAGTTATGTACATGGTCGGCAACTTTCAGGAAGGGGGGCAAACTTCAGACAACCAAAGTTCCCAATTGAAACTTGGAACCAGTACACAGCAGGTGTGGATGGAGTAGTTCGAACAACAAATGCAGTTGAAGGTTGGCATCACAGCTTACAGTCACTTGTTCAATGTCACCATCTCTCCTTGTGGACTTTTATTTAAGGAATCAAACTGGATACAGCACAGCAAAAGGCAGCATTTCTCCAGGGAATGACTGGTCAGCAAGCACTGCCAAAAAGAAAATATCGCTTGCTTAATGAGAGTGCAGCGTGCAGTAGCTGCATACGAACATGCAGAGATACTAGTGCATCTCATATCAATAGTTTATTTAAGCTACATAAAATAAAATTTTTTTCATTTATCTATATTTTAAATTTTTTATGTGATGAAGTGTGCGTGATTAAGAGTAGCGCGATTAAGTGTGGTTGCTATTACAGTAACTGTAAATGTGGTAGCACTTAATCTGAGTGTGGTGAACTGTAGCGATTAAAAGCAGCGTGATTAAGTGTATAGTTACCCATTATTTTAAAATAGTTTTTCATTGTACAACACGGCAGATGAAAACAATTCTTACTTAAGCCTAAATAAGGAACAGTCGGGAAACAAACAGTTGCAGGACCCAACCCAGAACTAATAGGGCTCACCTGCAACAATATTGTTAGCTGGCTCCGCCCAGGCAAGGAGGTCCGCAGGCGGAAATATTCCAAATACACAGCCAATCTGATCCCCTTTTCAATAACGCATTAATGGCAAATCCAGATCAAATCATGAATTCTGAGACTGATAACAAGTACTTAAATCTAAACCTAAGCGCAACAGAGTCTAATAAAAATACCACTTGTTCATATCTCCCTGTTTGATTCATTATAACCTATGGAGAAAAGACAAAATGGTCGCCATTTGCAATTTTAAATAGAAGAACAGTCTGTGATAATTTATAATTTTAGCATAGTTTCCTTATAATTGTAAGTCATAAACCCCATTTATAACTACTAGCAGACCCACGCAGAACATCTGCGTGCTAGTTTAACTTAATACTATATTTATTTCTAATTGTAACACTAACAAGGGAACCACATGACCTGTCAACTAACAGTTTTGTCGCCGGGCAATGAGCATTGACGCAACGAGATACTTATTGGACGCATTTAGGTGTCGAAGGCGACACGTGGCTAGGGGTGGGGGCGATGTTGAAATCTCAATAGCACGCAACACCTGGTTCGCCGACAGTCGTCTGCCCCTGGAAATGAGCATTTTGCTGGCATACGCATTTTTCATTAAACTGTCGTACGACCAAGCAATTAGAGAATGCTCTATCCGTGGACAGACCGTTTCTCGCGCTACGATCGCCAACTGGTACTCGTACTGCAGAGAGACATTCATGGTCACCTTCGACACGAAGTATGTGGCAGAGGACAAGATCAGAGGTCTAGGTTGCGTCGTTGAGATTGACGAAGCCAAGACTGGACACTGCAAGTACGAGTGGGGGCAAGTTATCAAGGAAAATTGGATCCTCGGCATGATTGAAATTGAGACGGAGGGGAAAGAGCAAGTTTCGAGTCAAAATTTGCCCCGACAATCGCCAGGATGTCAACACATTGCTCACCCTAATTGACAAGCACGATCATGACAGATTGCTGGAGAGGCTACAGCAATCTGGATCAAGAGGGATTTGAGCATCTCACCGTTAACCACTCATTCAATTTCGTGGATCCAGACACTTGGGCAAACACCCAGACAGTGGATTCCAACTGGAAACCACTAAAATGAAGGCTGACCTGTGGTGGGATTAAATCAGAGCACCTCGCAGATCAATTGTGCGAGTACTTGTGGTTCCTCGAGCAGAGGAGGAGAGGTGTCGACCCCTTTGAGGCACTCCTGGGCAACATCAGTGCCCTGTATCTGGGGTCGGCAATGAGTCATTTTTTCATTTTTTTTGTTTTTTACCTCATTTCATTTCATTTTATTTTATTTCATTTTATTCACAACAAGTTTGTTGTGCGTGACAGAGAGAATGAGAAACGTGTCATGGCAACTCGCCTAGGCCGAAAAAAATTGCAATTCCAAAATTAGAACTCAAAATCCCCCTCAATTCCCACAGAACAAGCCTAACGCTCAGTGGTGGAGCGTAGTGAAGCCGCTGAGAAAACCCAAAACTGTACATCCTAAAGGGGGGGGGGGAAGAAAAAAAAACAAAGAAATAAACCCTCAGAGAATTTAGCCTTATTTTGTCATTTTGTTTATGTTTGTGGTTATTAAAACAACCACTAGGTGGCGCTGATCGGCAGCACTGCAGCGGCAGCAATGACGGATTGCAGGCACGCACAGCCTGCAATCCACAACTTTAACCATTGTTTTGAAAGACAAATATTCATTTTTTGCAAGTTTTGACCCCGGCATTGTGTTCAGAAAGAGAGAAATGGCCTTGTTGGCCAAAGCTCGTTGGCCTATACAATGGGCGTTAATCTGAACTAAGCTCAAATTTTGTTTTTTAAAATACTATTTTAAAATGTCTGAAATTGTTAGTCACAATTACTTGTTGGGTTATTATTTGCTACTGCTGCAAACCATCGCAAATAAGCTGAAAACATTGTTTATTTTTTCGTTTTACAAAACAAACAGTTGAAGTCCATTTACAAATTACAAAAATTTAAAACGTACTTATAAAGGAAGTGACATTTGTTAATTTTTAAAACCTACTCAGATTAACCATAATTTTACCAAACCCGCAAGTTTAGATTAGTGACACTTTACTGCATTAATAATAAACACCAAGCAAACTTATTTGCTCATGTCATATTTCTATTTCTATTTTGAATTGTTTATGTGATTGCTATTAATGAGAATTTATGAATTTAAAATTTAAATTTCATTTTTGATATTAAACTTCACGTGTCTATTTCTAATTGTTTCATCTGGATTTATTTCATTTTTGTTTTGATTTGACGTTATTATTTATTACATTTAAAAAGTATTATATACTGTATATAATATACTTAGGTGTGTATGTAGTAATGCTATGTCATACAGTTGTACCTATGGTTACTATATGGTCCCCATGGTAACAGAGATCTAACACATACATGCATTTTTATGTATATATTGTACATGTATATTGATTTAAAATTGTAATACAAGTTGTATTATACTTCTGCAATGCAAATAAAATTATTTGTTGCATTGAAAAAAAAAACATTGTTTAAGGTTGCTCACAAATTTATTGTTGGCTTTATATTTTTGAGACACACCTTAAGCCAGATGACTAGTTATTTTGCTGGGATTACAGCACTTTTACTAACCATCCTAGATCACCCTGCACCTGTATTTTACAGTGGTTCTTATGTTTTTGTTTACTATAGCTATTATGTCAAATTCAGTAGTAGTCATAAAGCAACAGCTTTCCTTAAAGAGGAGAGGAAATTCTTAAGGACGACATATCTTTAGAAGTAAGATAATGGAAAAAAATATTTGCATGCTTTTAGATTTAGCAAGGAAAAAAAGGATTTGTGACTTGTCGGATTCCTATTACATAGCTTAGAAGACAATGACACTATCTGCCCCACTCTGAGACCAAGACACGCAAGCTGTTCCACTATTGCCAACCCAAATTGGAGTAGGGATTGGTAGTGATAATGCTAAAAAATATACAAGTCATGAGTTTAGTTATTATTTGAAAAGTGAGAGAATATGCAGACCATTAATTGTTGTGTATACACCCCAGCAAAACAGGATAGCTTGAAAGGGCCAAAAAAACACAAGTATAAATATAAATGAATTGATAGTCAAAATTGCCACATGATTTGGGGGCTGAGTTAATAGAGAGTTTGCGGCAGCCAATTAAACGTTAGAATTATGAGTTACAAGTTCATAATTATAACTTTTGACTCTTAACTCTAATTTTCTACACTATTTTAAGAACTAGCATGGCCAATCAGAAACAAGAACACTATTTACGTCACTTGCAAATGGCGCTGGAACTGATTAACGCTTTAGTGCTTTGGATCACTGAATCTTTGCCATCCATTGCTTAAAATGTAAACTTGGCTAGTGAATTCATCAATCTTGATGAATAAACTAATCATAATCATTTTATAGTTTATTTAATGATTGTTTAAATCATTAATTTGCCATTTCTTATTACAGCATTAAGAACTGTTCATGTGCTAAGATTTGTTCTGTTCTCCATCTGTTGGTCCGCTTGGTCTGCTTGGTCCGCTTGGTCTGCTTGGTCCGCTGGGTCAAATAAAGTAGTTTATTCATTTCATTAAATAGTCAGTTCAAAATACTAATTTAATTTTTATTTAATATTTACAGATAAATTGCATTTTGACCGCTTCATCTGCTTTGACCGCTTCATCACTTGGATTTACTTCGGCTGTGGTTATTGAATCATTACCTAATATCTGCTTAAATTACCACAATATTTGTCATTTATTGCAAATATTTAGGTTTGCCGCGTGATGTAGCTGTGACTTGATTGCTAATAATTAAATCTTTTTTTAATTTCATTTATAAATTCATTTATAAATTCATTCATTTATTTACTTCTTTATATATTTGTTTATTTATTTATTTATTTATTTATTTATTTATTACATGTCTGTTATTTTCAGAAAAAATGGCTTCAAAGCAAAAACGATTCCACTTTTCAAATGATGATAATTTGAAAACAATTGACAAATTATTTAATGTAGTGTGCCTTGATACAGAAGTTAGTGAAGAAACAATATGGGATATAGTAAAGCTTAATCTTGAAAGAGATAATCCAAGGTAAAATACAAACTGACTAATTTATTTGAGATTAATAACATTTATCATTCTTAGGTTTGAAGCATGTAGTACCAGATTGCTTTACGAGCACATGCATAATGAAATCACAAAATTCAAACGATTTGATTCAGATGAAGCCACAGAAAGCAGTCGTGGATGTCTCAAGAGTGTATGGGGAGAAAAAATGAGTCGATTAATGGGCGTATGGGAAAATTATATACGCTAAGTTGAAGTTGAAGCTGCTGCTAGGGCCAATAAACAGGGTCAACAAAATAAAACGCAGAGCCGGAAGAAAGAAGATGAAGCAGAAATGATTAAACAGTTCAGAGATGCAGCCTTAGCCAATCTTGAAAGAGGAAAACAATATGCAGCTAGAAGATGAATGCCAGGAATCCATTGAATGCCCTACACCTGCATTAAGTCCACTAACTGTACAATCTGACCAGTGTGAAAGTAATCTATCATCATCATCATCACTAAATGAGCGAAGGATCATCAAACAAGCTTCAAAAAGCAGAAACAATAAGAAAAATAGTGAAGTTTGGAGTTATTTGACTGAAAAGTCACAAAAAAGTTTGGAATTGCAAGACACCATTTTTAAACAAGAGATGAGTTTAAAAAAAAGTCAACAGGAAATTGAAAGAGAAAAATTAGCATTTAAGCGAGAAAAACTGTAATTCGATAAGCAAAGATTGGATTTAGAAAATAGAAAATTAGAGATGGAGCGTGAAGATCGTCAAGCACAACAGCAAGCCCAAGCTGCCACCACTATGCTACTAAACACTTTATTAAATAGTGATCTGTTAAAAAACTTTATACAAAAAAAAAATAAATAAATTTTTTGTACCAAGAAAATAAACAAAATTTTGTATTTATTTCTATTTACTTTACTTTAATTATTACTTTAATTTATCATTACAAAAATATTCCTCTAAATCCAAAGCTTCTAAATTAAAAAAACTTGATGTTATATTACCCTACAAACAAGTATGAGCATTTGTAAGTATACAAGCAATCATGTAATACAATCCCAAAGGCTGTAAATATAATTTTTGATTTTTTTTAAAGTCAACAAATGCAAATTGTTGGGCAATCTTGCCAAAACTCCATTCAACACACTGACGACATGATGACATCTGTTTATTAAATTCTTGTTGTTGTTCGCTTAAAGCTGAATTACTGTATGGCCAAATCAGTTGTGGTCTAAGGGAGTATCCCTCATCTCCATATATAACAAAACCTGGAGCAACCTAACCTAACCATTTGGGAAGGTTATATTTTGAAATTTTACACAATGAAATCTTTTGTGTCCACTATAAGCTTCTCTCTGATGATACATTAGCCTGCAAATTGCATGAGCAGTTCCATCTATAAATCCAATACAATTATCTCATGATGATCCTTTGCTTGCTACTATTGTAGCCATCTGTGCTTGTAGCTCAGGTGTGAACCACGCATTGTTATTCATGTTCAGTAGTTTTGAGCCCCACTTATCATAAATAAAATTTGAAATAGTAGATAGTAGTCTGCTTAAAGATGTAAAATGTGCACCAAATAAGTCTTGCAAGTCTTTTAATCGATTTGGATAAGCAAATCGACGTAGTAATAAACACAACCCAGCAACACCTACAAACAAAACAATTGCTTGGTATTGCACATTTATACTGTAAAATTTGTTAATTACCTTCTATTATATGCATGTCATTGGTTTCAAAACAATTTGGTAATTGCAGGCAATTTCCTAAACGAAAAATGTCATCTCGATCAAATCGGAATAAACGTCTAAAATTTGCCATAGGAATTGACATTATATTAAAAGGATGTGTTTCATACAGTTGCTCAACCTCTCGTAATGAATAGCTAATTGCCTTGGCAATAAAAATATCTTCTAATTCTTCTTCACTAAAAGCTGCTAGTGCAACAGTGGTATCCATTTTGTTGACTTACTCAACATAGGAAGTGATACACTCAACACAGGAAGTCATGTGATATTCATACTTGTAATTCTAACGCAAATCATTTAATTTTTTCAAGACTTAAAGTTATAATTATGATTTTTTAACTTATAATTCTAACGTTTAAATGACTGCCGTAAACTCTCTAATCTCTACTGCAGCATTTATAAGGAATAAATCTTATATATAAAGAAGAGAGTTTGTTTGTTTGTTTGTTTGTTTGAAGCCCGTTTTTAAGACTTTTGATTGGTCTAAAATTATGGGTG
This sequence comes from Geophilus carpophagus, assembly GCA_034687075.1. Classification (NCBI taxonomy): domain Eukaryota; kingdom Metazoa; phylum Arthropoda; class Chilopoda; order Geophilomorpha; family Geophilidae; genus Geophilus; species Geophilus carpophagus. Next base: position 14,984 of record JAQFZN010001415.1, read on the forward strand.
ACCGGGTGGCCCGGGCGGGTGGTCCAGACAGGTGGCCCACAGAAATGGACATGATTGGCCAATAATTTCCATCATTATTCAAACATTCGGCACTATTATTTTTTGTTTTTTCTGCTTTCTGATTTCCATTTTGCTTCGAGTAATTGATTAATTGTGTTTTTTCGAATCAAGAGCGAAGATTTTACATCTACAGGCTTTAATGTTTAGGTGCAAAGTTAGGTGTTTTCAGGGGCGCACCAACCCGGGGGTGCAGGGGGTGCAGCGCACCCTGGCAGCAGCATTCCGGGGCGGCGCACGTGTTCTTTAGGACCTTTTGGCTTTAAGGTGTAGGGGGCAGCAAAATAAAATCTTGCACCCTGCACCCTGGCGGCAAATTTCTCTGGCGCGGCCCTGTGTGTTTTATGTTTTGATTCCGGCGCCGAAGTTGAATGATTTGAATTCACCAAAGTGTTGTCATCTTAAAGTTTGCTGATTGAGTGTAATAGTTGTATGGTGTTTGATTTTCAAATTTTGACAATTGGAATTTTCAAATTAAAATTCGAATGACAGAAATGTAATTACTGACGTTTCTTTCACTAACAAGTACAGTATACTGGATTATTGAATTTCTCCTATTACTTTTATTTATGTACGAATTTGACCCAGTTAAATTTTCTGCCTTTCTCAATATTCTTTCTGTTGAAAATTGATTGTAAAGATGGATATAAAGAATGACATCAAATTATGCAACGGGATCAGTATTTTATATATTTTATTTTGTCTTATATGTAGGGTGACCATTATTTTTGTGGTGCAATCTGGGACATTGAGGTGGGAGGGAGCTAAATTTTACAAGAAAAAATGAAAAATTATTTTGCCCCAGACCAAAATATACCACTATATTGCTGAAAAAAGTTTTAGGAGCAAAAAATAAAAATAAAAAAAACAAAAAAGGTCATTTCTAAATGGGGGATCTGGGGCATGCGGGACATTTTTCCGGGATGTGTCCCCATGTGAGACTGTCTCGCAAAATTCGGGACGGATGGTCACCCTACTTATGTATAAAGAAGAAAGTTTGATTGTTTGAAGCCCATTTTTATGACTTTTGATTGGTATAAAATCATGGGTGACCAGGTGGCCCACA
>JAQFZN010001416.1:0-16095 GCA_034687075.1 Geophilus carpophagus
CATTGATGAAATTTGATGTTTACGTTTTTTTGTAAATTGAATTAAATTATCAAAAAATGCAGCACTAACACTAAAAACGTAGAATTGGATAGAGCTAATATAGCTCTAAACAGTTCTAAAGTTTTGAAGTGGGGGTTAGTGGGGGTGGGAATATGTGAAGTTGGCTAGCCATATTTGATTTGGCTTAAGTTTTTTATCTAGTGCAGCTCTAACGTTAAAATTAAATAGGGAGATAGAGCTAACATAGCACTAACCAGCTCCAACGTTTAAAGATGGTAGTAGACTTTTGGGTGGAAAATGTGAAGTTGGCTCACCAATTTTATTTTTATTATATTTTTGCAAAAGATGCAGCACTAACATTGAAATTTTACCTGTAAATAGAGCTAACAGTGCACTAACCAGCTCTAAACTTTCAAAGTGGTGGCCAAAAATTGGCGAGCCAACTTCACGGACGCATGGATATTTACTATAATTTCTTGTGTTTGGCTATTATTTGCTTTTCCAGATTTTAGACTTCATTTTGTAGTTGAGTCTGAGTAAGAACTGGCATTTTATTTTATCAGCAAGTTTGTGAAAGTAACTAGCTTTGCTACGGGAATCCAAGTAGTCAACCTTATATATAATCTTCACCCCTATAAGTAGGCTACATAAACCTGACTTATTTTATTGGTGCGACAACTTTCTACGTTCCTTTAGAACAAAGATAGCCGTTTTTATTGATGACTAGTTTGCCACTAACAGTAGCAAACCAGGTTTGGTCCAGCAAAAACATTTTATGCTTTCCCTTTTTCGGGCTCTTGGTTTCAGGGTACACTCTGAAAAGTGTCTCCTTGAACCGACCACTTGTCTTGTCTTTTTGGGTTTCTCCCTCAATACTGTGAGCTTCTCTGTCTCTTTGCCAGAAGACAGGGCTAAAGATATCATTGCCTCCATTAAGGAGTTACTTTTCTCGAAATTCCCCACTGTACAGGATTTGGCTGTAGTGGTGGGCAAGTTAAATGCCACTACCATTGCCATTTCGTCCGCTCCTTTGCATTATCGAGGTCTTCAGGTTCTGAAGACCTACTATCTTAGAAAAGGCTCTTACAACTCGCCTTGTAAACTTAACACTGAAGCTAGAACTGAGCTGCTTTGGTGGCTCAGCAATATTAATAAGTGTAACTCGAAATCACTTTTTCCCAAACAAGTTTCTTGTATTATTGAATCAGATGCCTCTGAATTTGGTTGGGGTGCCCACTCGAATGGCGCTTCAATTGGAGAAATATGGCCTACATTTTTAAGATCTAAGCACATTAACGAATTAGAACTCTTAGCTGCCTTCTGGGCTTTGAAGTTCTTTGCTTCTAACATTAAAGATGCTATTGTCAAAATCAAATTGACAATATATACGTAATTGCTGCCATTAATAATCTAGGGAGCCCACGGGCTCCCAATCTTACTGCTATTGCCCAGGATCTTTGGTCATGGGCAATGACCTGAAATGTCACTGTCCAGGCCGAGCATATATCTGGAAAATTAAATATCTTTGTTGATCGCGCATTCAGAGAGGCCATCACCGACTCAGGTGACTGGCAACTCGCCCCCTCGGTCTTCCAAGACCTCCTTTGGAAATGGGGCCCTTTCGATATGGATCTGTTTGCCACAGAAAGCAATTTGTAGCTCCCAAAATTCTTTAGTCGTTTGCCATGTTTGAATGCAAAAGCCTTCAATGCCCTGATACAGGACTGGGATTCGGGAAAAACACTCTGTGCTTTTCCCCCTTTTGCCTAATATCACCAACTTTGACCAAATTGCGACAGTCTGCCAATCCAACTAGAATAGTTCTAGTTGCCCCAATATGGCCAACTCAAGGATGGTTCCCAGTAAGTCCCAAATACCTTTAAAGTTTTCAAAATAAACTAAATCTTTATTCTCTTTTAATTTAGTTGTTGTGGTCTCTAGCGACAGAAAACCCCGTCACTCTCCCCCAGCTCCCCCAGCTGTTATCGAACAGCCAAGGGCACTCTTACCTCCTGCTCCAGTCAGGAGCACTAACCCTGGCCGCTTGGAGACTGTCCTCAGTGCCCTGCGAGAGGCAGGACTTTCAGACAGCGCTTCAGGATGGCTGGCACGATCTTGGAAACCCAAAACTGCACGGCTGTACGACTACTGCTGGAGATCCTGGACCAGTTGGACAACCACTCGAGTGGTGGACCCTGTTCAACCAACTCTGATCGAATTCACATTTTTTCTCGTTTTTCTGGCCGATAAAAGACTCAGTGCCTCTGCTGTCAGAGGGCACAAGTCTGCCATTGTTCAGACTTTAACCTTTCTGGGCAGGGAAGATTTCGCACAAAACCCCTTAATTTTGCGACTAATTAAAGGAATTAATGCCGCAAAACCGCAAAAACCACGTTTCTCGTTTATATGGCATCTGGGCACGGTTCTCCAGTTCTTGGACACTTTCGCCACCTCTGCCAATCCCACTTTCTTACAGCTAAACCAACGCACGGCCATGCTATTAGCTTTAGCATCAGTAGCAAAGGCTTCTGACCTTAGATTATTGTCATTTAAGGCCAAGTTTACTTCTCTTTCTTGCATCGTCCCTCTAATTGGAACTCGCAAATCCAATTCAGCTCAGCCATTTGTTTTTCAAAAATTCCGCAATCCCAATTTATGCCCTTTGGCTGCAATTAGGCGATATATTGACTTCACTGCCCCTTTCAGGAACAACTCCGAACAGTTGTCACTATCACCTCCATCTCCAGATGGATCATTGCTGTTCTCTCTCTGGCAGGAATTGACACATCTCTCTTTTATGCACACTTAACCAGGTCAGCTGCTACCTCTGCTGCAGCTGCTCGAGGTGTTTCACTGGCGCAAATATTAAAAATGGCGGACTGGTCGTCTGCTAGGATGTTCCGAGACGTGTACAACAGGCCTATCCAAACATGTGTGGAGATTTCCACACTGATGTCTTGGAAAGCTACGAAAATCCATAGGTAACAACATTTCCATACACAATGTAGTTAAAACTGTTAGTTTTACTATTTAATGACGTAAAACTAGAGTTATAATAATAAAGTATGGAAATGTTGTTACCGTCTCCCACCCTGTCTGATTAGTTGAATTTTAAGTGTAAATTTCTTTATTAATCCCACCCTTACATCTTGCAGCCGCATAGTCCGCTAGCTTGATTGCTCTGGCCGCAGAAGGAGTCCCTCAGCGCCCATACCATCATGAGATGTCAACACCTCGATTGATTAATAACCTGTATCTCGATTTGTTCAATGTCTTGTGTCTATCAAATAAAATGTTTTGTTTTTATTAAATAATGTTTATTGTTTCTTCACTTTGACTAAGTTATCTACACATCTTTGTGTTATTAGGTTTTAGACCCATCAGGGCAAAAAAATAAACCACTTTGCAATCCATTGGCACCACCTTATACTTTGCCTTTGATTGTCGAGCCACCTCGTTTTTTAGCAAGTTTTTGGCTGCACATTCATTACATGAACGTGGAGCTAGGGTATCGTCTACCTGCACATACATGTACCGGCAAGCACCGGCACATGCACGTACCGGCAGGCACCTACACATGCATATACCGGTAGGCACCTGCACATGCATGTACCGGCAGGTACCTGCACATGCATGCACCTGCAACCTGAGACCGCACTCAACTACGCTTTGAGCCTACAGATCTTTTTCTTATGTTTTTTCCTTACTGTTCGAGGTATGTGCTCATCTCGAGCCATACTCTTAACAAAACCTTCCAAAACTAGTTTATTCATTTTTTATTCATTTTTATTTTTATGATTTATATCACTGTTATTAGCAAGGTACTTAGACCTTGCTGCAGACGCTCCGCGTTCTCTTACTAGATTTTAAATCATGCTTCTTCCGGTCGATTAGACTGGCCCTACCCTCGAGGTTGCAGGCTTATATAGCCCAATTAGCAACCCCTAGTGGGTAGCTTTGAAATTACTGAAATAAGTTAGATTGATTGGACAATCCATAGGTAACAACATTTCCATACTTTATTATTATAACTCTAGTTTTACGTCATTAAATAGTAAAACTAACAGTTTGATGCTAGGCGGCATTCCCGACGCACTTAAGCCAAATCTCCTACACACCAAATAAAGGCCAAACACTAACTACATCGTGTGTCAGATTTCCTCCTTACCTGTGCATCGGCACAGCCCCCACCTGGCCTAAACACCTAAGTTAGGTTGGGTGAGGGCTAACCCTATCACAAATGTATTTTTTAGGTTTAATATGTTACATAAATCATGACAATTACTCAACACATAAGCACTTACAATAATAGGGCAGCTGAATGTGGATCCAATTAATCACACAAGCACAATAAAATTCAGTTCGTGTGCATACAAAGCATGGTCATTTGGGGTACAATGAAAATCTACTCAAGTTAGTTGTGACAGTCACAGAGAGGTTGCACCACCCACCCACCCACGTCACAGTTTGTCAGAGAGCTACTACACCCACTACCCACCTACCATGCGTGACAGTCTAAATGAACAATCCCTTAGCTTGAAAATGATAAGAACAAATTTTTCTTATAACTGTGCTTAAAATTTGAGGTACCTTATTGCAATTTTAATGTGAAAAATGTTTAATGCAAAGTCTAAATTTTTCAACAAAATTCTTACTTACTGCCATAACAATATTTTTTACATAACGATTTTTTACATCCAAACTTCATTTTCAGCGATTTTAATCAGCACCATTGTTCTCAGCAGGTGTAAGTTGATCTTACAGGCTAGAAATAAAAAAATCGAAAATGGGCACTCTTCTATACTTTACCCATAATTCCATCTAAAGTGTATGTATTTTGAATTTATAAGATTAATTATTTGAAAAATTACAGTACATGCTCTTCTACAAGTAATTGCAACAAAATTATTTGCCACAGTATTAAATTGATGTGTAAATATTTTTCTGAAATATTAGAATAATATTTTTATCTTTTAGATGGATTTCTTTTACACTATTGCTCTTGACAGAATTCAATATCATCCACAGAAACAGCTTTTCTTTTCTTCAAAACTTAAGAATTTGTTGAAACAAACTTTTGATGTGCAAATTGTTTGACACGACCCTGTGAGCAGAAATTGACTAATTTTTAAGAGCAGTTGTCTCATTAGTGTTCCTAATTTTTGAAAAGTTTCCACGTTTCCAGAAATGAGAAACAATTCTTATTTCTAGAGAATTCTTAAGAAAATTGATTTTCATGTTAATTTGTATTAAAATATAAACACAAAAACAGATTATTTTAATCAACAATAACTTTAAATTTTGAAGTAATTTTAAAAAAGCATCCAATTGATTTCTTTTTTAGTGACAAAATCATTAGCAAGAGAAAAATTTGAGTTGATGTCGGTTTTAACGTCAATAATGCTTCAAAAACATTAAACATTTTTGCCAATGTTTGTATTCTCATCTTAACATTTGCTCTTGAACTCCTGCGAGGTTTTTGAGATTTCAAAATAATTTTTTTTTGAAGAGAGAATTCTCTATCTCGTCGTTCATCATCATTAGTGTTGTTGCATATATCTGCTTGCTAAATACTTCGCTGTTTTTAAATTTATTTTTTGATGACAAGTAGAGAAAACACATTCTGGGTTTTGAAGGAATTTTGTATCTAATATGATTGTTTTATGTTTTTTTTTTCAATTTCTTCTTTTATTCTCTTTAGTAGCTCATTGCTCAATGGATAATTTATTTTATTTCAAACTGGAAAATAAAAATGCCCCTTGTGCAGTCAGTTACATTGAATCTTGCTGGCTAAGGTTTTCAACAATAATTCAAATTGGCTACAAAATTGCCAGTAACATTTCAACAACTTGAACATTTTCATTATTCCACATTATTTAAGCAAGTATCGTTTAATGGCTTTTTATCATTAAAAACCTTTCAATCATTGTCTCCATCGTGATCTATCTGTTTCTGACAGGTAAATTTTTTAAAAGCTTTACAATTTTACATGTAGATGTTATTGTCGCTTTTAACATCTTGTGGTGATTCGAACCGTGACAAAATACGTAACTTGTTGTCAGATTGGCTGGACACCATGATATATATATGTTTCCGAGTAAAATAAAATCTGTGATCAACACATTTTGAAAGAAAAAAGGAAAAGAGAATTTTAAATAAAATAAGATGAATTAAAGAATAAAAATAAAAATAAAAAAAGCTAAAAAAGAATAATTGTGTGTTCGAAAGGGCGAGACGGTTAATACTGATAAGAACAACCGACAAAGTCTGCAGGGAACAGCCACTGCGGGGGAAAGGAAGTCCAATTGGCCGCCCACACACGCCTAGTCGGGCCATACCCATGCGTTGTCAGAGGCACACGAAGAGGAGTCAATCGAATTTCACGTGTGGTCACGCATTTTCAACACTTTTATCCGAAGCTGTCCAAAGATAGCATAGATCCACGTCGAGAGCCCGTACCGGGCAGTGTGACCAGCGACGATGTTCCGAACAGTTTGTACCATCCGATTACGATGTTGGTTAAGTCCAAGTCATCTAATAAGATTTGCGCTACACCCATAAACACTTTTCTTCCTTCGATTCGACCGTAGTCTCCCCACACAGTCACCTAAAAATTCAGTGTTTCGGATGAGTAAATCATTAAATGATGTCATAAATTGATTTGTTGATACCTGCAACACACAGCCTTGGTACACTCGATGAAATACGAGTTGTTGTTGGTAAAGAGGATCGAGAGTTCGGCGCGCTGTGCTCGTCTTGGCTTTGGCCACACATCTTTTACCGTCGACCAAATACACTTTGACGTACGGAGCTGAGATTTGATCAATTTTATTTCAATTTTATTGCATTTTGTTTTATTTTTTTTATTTACCTGGAAGCACTTTTGCACCAACTTTGGCTTGTAAACCACGTGCCCGGATAACTTCAACCTCGAGATTTCCCTTTCGGTCGTGCAGGCTCAATTGAACATCACCTACACTTGCTGATGCTAACACTTGACGACCGACCAATTGTCCAGGACCCAGGCCTTCGACGAAATCAGCGAAGTGGCCCTCGGACGACAGTCGTAGCGACGGGAGCCAACTGAAATAACAACAAATTAAATGTAATCAAATTTGACAGTTACAAATCCAAAAAAATAGACTGGACTTATGGCCATTTTACGAACCACCCAAGCAACCATGCGCTTCATCTGGTGACAAAACATGCTTTAAAATATTCCATTGAGAAAGAAAAATTACGAGACGTGACGAACATGCGTTTTTATTAAAAAAAAAAAAAAAAGAGCAAAAACAAAAATATTGAGAAAATGTTAAAGAGGGCGTCATCATGCTCTGCTACTTACGAAGAGCTCCCACTGCTAATACTGTTCATACTGCCGTCCATGGACTCCTTGCTGGCCTGTTTGACCACTGCGTGGTGGGGAGCAGGATTAACTTCCTGACTACGCTGAATACCACTAGTGGCACTAGTACTACGCTTCCTACCACCCATTTCTGCAATACAGCAAAGTAAGAAGCAAACGCATTACAAAATTAAAAATGAAATAAATGAAATCAGGGACCCACGCAGGATGTGCTTGGATGGCTCTTGTTATTTTTTTAAATATATTTTTAAAAGCGCGTCAGTCACTCAACTCCTACATTACAACACTGACCCTTCACTTCCCTGACTTTCCTCGCCATCCGATGACTGACCGCTGGTTTGACGAACCAGGTGAGAGGGAGCCACCTCTTCACTGCGCTGTACCGTAAATTTCGATGAAGTTTGTTTTCGTCGAAAACCCAGTCGATGTCGCAAGCCTTAAGAAACGGTTTTTGTTTTCTTTTTACATAAATAATATACGTAAATATAGTAAAATAAAAACCGGACGACACATTTTGTTCGACTCTTACGGAACACATCAATAACGTGGTAAAAATAAAAAAGAAATGAAAATATAAAAACGAGCACAGACACTGATTAAATACGCACCAGTGGCGCTCAGTTGCGACGTGCTGTTGCTCTTTCGCGAAAGACCCGTTAAATTAGGTAACTTTGCAGTAATGGATCTGCATCTCTGTTTATCCATAACCGAGCCCACTGCCGTGTCTGACAGGCTGCCGTCGCTGGGTTTGTTTTCTTCCATCACTCGCGATCCAGATTCTGGCGGATTCATGTTCGCCACAATTGATCCGCGAGGTTTGGACGTTGTTGAGCCAAACGTTTGCATTCGGCTCGTAAATTTTCTGTAATTGATATTTATTTGTTTATTTTGTTTGTTCATCATTATTATCATGTAGTTTATACTTATAAGTGCTTCGCATGCCATGCGGCCGTTCAGACTGCGTAGACAAGGCACTGATGCTCTCGAGGTCGCTATCACCGATGTCGTGCGTTTCCTTGTCGGGGCTAATCATACGAGAAGACCGCCGCCGTATGGAATATCGATCCGTGACTCTCGAGGACACTTCGCTGTCTGAATACATGCCCATTCCTATACAATAATTAGTAATTAATAACAAGAAAAAAATCAATAAATATGAAACAACAAAGCAAAGTAATTGTAAAGATATGAAAAATGTCAAGTTGTAAACCGTGATGGTCGTATCGAATGGCACCACCGCCACTGTATGCTTTGTGAATTTGACTCTTGAGAAAACGAGTATGACCCTCGAGATCCTGAGGGAGCGTATCCCGGCTGCCGAAACTTCGGTAGAAAGCGGCCGGAAGGCGCGGCAGTTGTCGCCTACTGAGCGGAGGGGTGGAGGCGGGTGTCGCACTTACAGAACGAGCTGAAGGTCGAGCACCTGTAAGCGTATGAGACATCATGGAGACCCTTAAACAAATGAAATTAATTAATTGATTAATTATTTATTTATTTATTGATTTATTGATTTTATATACCTGCCATCAGGCGGAGAAAGAGATCTCGACGACTCCATGATCCGTCGAGGGGACTTTGACCGAGTCCTCGAATTGTGTATCGTCGGAATAATGGCCGATGACACATCCATTGACGACGTGTTTGTTCTGAAGCGTGCCAACGAACTCTTATCAGGTACTGTCAGTGATTCTTTCCGACGATGTTGATAATACTCCTCGCGAGAAAAAACTGTCAAACAAAACCATTTCTTACACTTAATCATATTATTACCCTTTCGACACACCTTCTCGTAAACGCATTCCCGTCCTTTCGTCCGTTTCTGACAAATCGCTGTCGCTTAACCGCGACACCGGATTTGACATAGACATTTGTTCCGCATTTAAAAAAGTTGTTCGTGGAGCTGCCTTCTACAATTAACGAATGAATGAACTAATTAATTAATTGATTAATTAAATTTGAAAAAGAAAAAAAACCCACGAGCGGAAGTCCTTCGTCATGTGGTTGGAGGAAATACCATTCGGGCTCGTCGTCCATGGGAGAAGTAGCCAAATCGACCGACACCTGTAATCAAATAATAGGAATAAGTTGCATTATATAAATAATTAGCAATTAATTGATTGAAAATACTTCTCCGAGGAAGTCGTTGGATCCATAGCGGTCGTAATCCCAGACTGTGATCTCCAGAGTACGGTTCTTCAATTCAGACCTTTGAAGTGGGGCGTACATGAAGGTTTGGTTCCACCGGGGTTCGTTGGTGTTTGCCAGCGTTTTCGTTCGCCGTTTACTCTTCTCGCTGCGACCGACCAATGCCATTCGTTACGACTCGTCGTCCTACGGTCGTAGCAGTGGACACTCACTCACCTTCGGTCGGGCAAAAGGAACATTTTCACGTAGGGGTTCCTAGCTTGATGCGTCGGCCTGGGCGGAAGTTCTGCGGCGCAAACCACCGTCACGATTAAAGTAGACACCTGCGCGTCGAACCACAACTTCACTTGTATCCTGCCACCTATTTGCGACGACGATCGCATCAGAAGACGACTTTTGTCCGGTGAATCGGGTGACGTGACTGTGACGCTGGGACGACGACTCGAGTCGTAACTGCCACTCCTGCCCGATGCTACTGTTCCTACAAATGTAATTCCAATTTATAATAATAATGAAAAGAAGAAGAAAGTAATGAAATAACTTTACCTCTGGTTCCTTGGGCAGGCGCGTGAGACTCGTGTGGAACGTCCCTTTCGTCACCTCTGTTTACATCCCTAGGATTATTCATTGAATAAAACACATTACCAGAATTAATCAATTTTATTTCTCTACTTAATCCATCTTTACCTAATGGACCTTAATACTATTAGTTCTACTTGTGGTTCCTGTTTGGATTCAGCGATGATATCAGCTACCTGTTCAACACTTTTGTGACGCAATGAGCGCCCATTCCATTCTACTATTTCGTCGCCTGGACGCAAATGTCCGACTGTATCGGCAATGCTACCTTTTTTTACTTTATCAATTACGGCACCTAACTCTCCACGAGCCCCTATTATTTGTCCACCTACCACCTTGAGACCCAAGATAGAGGCACTCGATGAAGTTGCAGTGTTCTCCTTTACCGTCTTCTTCAAAATCATGTGGCCTCGTAGTTGCGTCCCATCGGCCAAAGGTTGCCATGAAACAGGATGCTGCGAACATATCAATACCAATATAAACATAAGCACAAGCAAATTTTAATTGAATTGATAAAAATTAAAAGAAAAAAGAAAAAGCAGAGCAGGTGCAGTGACGTCCACTCGGCGGCTCAGCTTTTATTTATTATTTGTTTGAAAATTATTTTTATACTTAATTGAAATTAATTATTTTCCTTTTTCTTTACATGGGACACAAGCAACAGAGTTAATTTGATTTAACAACATGCATTAATAAATGAATAAATGAATGAATGAATGAATTACAAGTGCAACATGCACTGTGGACGTCATTTCCATTATCGTTCTTTGGGGGAACTAGAAAATCCATGTCGAAAAAGAAAAATTTCTTTTTTTTAATATATGCATATATATTTTTGTATATTTTATTTTTTAAAAAAAATAACAAGAAGTGTGCTTAAAGGTTTCTTTTTTTGCAAAATAAATAAAGATAGGGAAAAGAAAAGGAGGGTCCGAGTGGAGCAGATCAATACACCTGCTATAATGAGCATCAGTGATATAGGCTCGACTAATTGGTACCTTGGAATGTCCTTGTTTATTGTTTTCTTCACTCAGAGTCGCACTCGAACTCGTATCGAAACCTGAGTCTTTATTCTGCGATTCCTGCGACCACTGTCGCTCTCCATCCGCGTGGAAACGAACCATTTTTCTAGTCGACGCTCCTTCTGCGTCCTTATAATGTCTATGGTAAAACCTTTCGGGATTATGGTCGTTGAGGTAGGGGCAGTTTTCTAGTTCCCCTAAAAGGACAACGAGGAAAAGAAAGAAATTGGGAAGAAATGAAAAGAAATCATGCAAAATGAAAACAAGAAACAAAAATCAAATAAACAAACAAACAAACAAAAAGCAAATGTCACAAACTGCATTTTGTTTTGTTTTTTTAAATATATATTTTTTCCACCTGTAGGGGAATAAAAAAGAAGCAAATAAAAAAGCAGAGAGAGCGGCAAGTGAGAGCCATGCACGAACGATGAAAAACGTCGTGTTGTGCTCACCGCCAGGAATTTTTTAATCTTTGCATCTAAAATTTCTTCTTTTTTAAGGTTTTCTCCAAGTAGTTCCAACTCGCCTGAAAAATAACATAGCAAGAAAAGTATACCAACAGGTGGTGCTGAGAAAAGGACGCAACATCGATTTGATACTCTGCAAACGCACCCACCCTCAATGGTAGCAATGGGACGCATCCGACCAATGCGTATCACAGGTGCAATATGTACAGCACACAGAGAGAAAAATGTCCTTTTCTTGCGTTCGTTCGTTTGTGTTTATTTATTTATTTTATTAAAATTCCTTACCTTTCTCGCTGACGCTCTCACTTTCAATTTCGTGCTCATCGCAGCTCGTACACTCAGGCGTCGACCGGATCTCGTCGTCCGAACTACTTAAAGAACGCTGACGTAATTTTTTGCCGCGTTGTTTGTGTTTGTGCGGTTTAGGAGGCGGAGGGCGAACGCACTCCGACTGGTCTGAGCTGAGCGAATCGTTTCGCAACACCTGGGCAGCGTCAATGCGGCGACCGCGACTCGCCGACGCCGGGTCCAGGTGAGTTTTGCCACCATCGTAGGCAGATGATGTACGGTAGCACTCGCTCGATTCGTGCATCGAATCCAAAGTTCGTAAGGGTCGCGTCCGTTCGGGGGAACAAGCGTGGCCTCCTCGTCCATGCGGTTCATCGGTAGTTGAACGACGTCGACCAGGTGCCACGTTCCCACTTTCATTATTATTATTCCTTTTTGATTCCATTGAACACTGGCGTCGCACTGCTTCCCGCGTCGTAAGAGGCGTTGAGGGCGCGGCACTTGGCGCGAAATTCTCTTTTTCTAACCTTAATTTCTTTTCGGCTGTGGGTGTGGTGTCCGACACAATTCCAACACCACCTACACCGCCGGGTAAAAGTCCCAAGTCGAGCGCCATTTTGTTGATGAGTGGCTGCCCTGCCATTCCCCCGTGCATCCATTGACCCGTTTTAATGAGTAGTTCCTGTTTCTTACGGCACAAGATGCAAACCCATATCACCTAGCAACAAATAATTTATTTATTATTAAATGTATTCACTCAAATCAAATCAAATTGTTTGTTTACCTTATTTGATCTTAAAGTCACTTTTCCTCCGCATCTCGCGCAGCATCGCACCTGACAGTAATTGCACAGGTGTCCTATTCCATCGGCGAATTTCGTTTTCATGCAGATTTCACACGTTGCGTCCAATTCAGTTCCAACTTTCTTTTGTTCTTCATTACGCATTTTGATCGATTCTTCGAGAACTTTGACCTCGTCTTGTTTTTTCCTATTCAAATATACACATATACTTATATTTATATCTCTAATATATTATATTATATACACATTTATATTTTCTCCTTCTCTTAAGTTACTATAGCAACCGAGTGAATGACGTCAATAGTAAAGTTGGCCAATGAGCGATCGATGCGTTTCCATCTCTTCCCTTTCCTCCTAAAACTCACCTAAACGCATCGAATCGACCCTTCATTGAACACCATACCAACAAAAATAAATCAAAAGATATCATCTAATATATACATATAATAATAATAATAATAATAATATCACATTTGTCTCAATATGACATCATTCACCTTATCAATCTTATCTCAATGAATAAATGGCTAATTAATGGAAAATAACATAATAAATAAACACAAACAGTTGTATTAAAAAGAAAATTAAAAGAGAGAAAGCTAGAAAGGAGTAGTGAGTAGTGAAAAGTGGCATTGCTGTTGTTAGATGGCCGGTTAGCACTGGCAAGATGGCGTCAATGGGTAGAGATGCACTCACCTGAGTATCTCTTTTTCCTTATCGTCTTCTTCTTTTTGTCGCGCCATAACAGATTCGATGATCCTTCTTTCCTCTTCGGTCAAGTGACTTAGATCGGGTAAAGGACAGGGTTCTATGATTGGCCCCCCGCCCAGTGCCATCGCCTTGGTCTTCGCCTCCGACATGATGGCCTCTCCACAGGGGGTGGGGGAAGTCAACGTCGTCGTCGCTCGAGGGCGCACACGTTGCTGTTGCTGCTGCTGCTGCTGCTGCTCTTTATCATCAGCATGATGCGGCCAGCCGAATGTGGCATTGTTTGGCCGCGCCAACTCCACCAGGCCATCTAGGGCCACGGTTGGGGCCACGGGCCGTCGCCACCGTATCTCCAAATGAGGCGCGAGCCAGCTACAAACTCACTCCTCTCTCAAAATCACCCACACGCCATTAATTATGAAAATTTAATAGGATGCGTTAAATCTCTACCAATAGGATTCAACCGAATGTTCGCGTCACTCCACGTCATTCGACATCGATTCACGTGCAGACCGATCCCGTGCGAGTCAATGAATGAATTTTCAACTCCGTTCTACTGCCGTTTGCGTCTCTTTCTCAACCGCTAAATTGACCGCCTAAATGTCGGCTTCACTGCCTTTCCTGCGTGCGCCATTAAGTCATCGCAAGCCAATTTTTTTATGTCGTTTTTTTTTTCACATGAATAATATCAGTTGTCGCCATCATCATGCTGAAAAACGTATCAATAAGGTTTCATTATTTCTTACCGATTCAAAATGAGAAAATCGTTACATTTGCACGTATTTTCCTGTGTGATGGTAAAAGCATGATCTCATTCGTTACTACCCACTAGCATGAGCGCTCTGACGTCAATGCGCGTCATTGGCAACAAAAGAAATGTGCTGCTAATATTTACCAAACCAATGTGGGTAGCTAAGGCAAAAATCAAACAAATATTGAACCATAGTGGCCTATGGCTGCCATCCAAGCTGCACACTGAAGCTGCCTGGTGATGGCTGCAAGCTAAAACTGCCAGTTGTTATTTGGCTGCTAAAGGTCTCATGACAGGAAGGTGCAGCTATTGAGCTGCCGGTGCATGCATGTGCATGCAGGTGCATGCCTGTGCATGTAAGTGAAAAAGGCTTCGATGATCATGTGATGAAGCGAAACAGTAATGTCGCTAACGGCATAAGGAATTGCCGCCTAAGACACAGGATAGTGCGGCAGATAGAAGAGATACTAGCAATAAGGTGCCGCTTGGAAAGAGGGGCGCAAGATCGCAGCCTGAAGACTGCGGGACACCTTAAGCGTTAATATACCAGCTGCGGCTGGAAAAGCATTAGTTCGAAGTGTAGTACTGAGACTGCAAGTGCGAGCTGCGACTGCAAGTGCCTGATCCGGCTAGTGCGGGTGGCTAGGTGCAGGTGCATAAGCATGCACATGAGAATAATTGTAGAAGTTGACAATTTTTGTAAATAAAAACAACTAAATATCGATTTAATAGTACAAGTTTTATTATTTATTTTAGCAAATAATACATAATGTAAATTAAGAAACAAATTTCAAAGTTGCATTCCAGGTGCGAAAGGCTCTTCTGCGGTCTGAGCGATGCAGCTGTCATCCAAGCTGCACACTGAAGCTGCCTGGTGATGGCTGCAAGCTAAAGCTGCCAGTTGTTATTTGGCTGTTAAATCTCTTTGTGACTGTCACAACTAACTTGAGTAGATTTTCATTGTACCCCAAATGACCATGCTTTGTATGCACACGAACTAAATTTTATTGTGTGATTAATTGGATCCACATTCAGCTGCCCTATTATTGTAAGCGCTTATGGGTTGAGTAATTGTCCTGATTTATGTAACATATTAAACCTAAAAAATACATTTGTGACAGGGTTAGCCCTCACCCAACCTAACTTGGGTGTTTAGGCCAGGTGGGGGCTGTGCCGATGCACAGGTAAGGAGGAAATCTGACACACGATGTAGTTAGTGTTTGGCCTTTATTTGGTGTGTAGGAGATTTTGCTTAGGTGCGTCTGGGATGCTGCCTAGCATCAAACTGTGGTGTCGGTGCCTCCCATTGCCTCCTGATGATCGTTTCCAGGGGCAACGGCCATGATAGCCTGAAAGCAGAGAGTCCTTGGGTTGGTACCTCAACCCATGATGGTCCCTGTGGCTGCTGCAGTGCAGCTGGCCCTCTCTGCTGGGTTACTTCTCTTGTGCCAAGTCTCTGACTTGGTCTTTCTCTCTCTGACTCTACTCACTGACTGCCTCCCCCAGGCCACATCATCTCTCCACCTTTGGATGAGGGGACAGGGCCTTACGGGCAGTCCTTCACCCGTAACAGGAAGCTAACATGGGTAGGCCATCCGTCACACATTTGTATTTCATATTTCTTCAGAACTTTATTATCTCAGTAATAAATAGTCCATACTACATACTTCCACCTGAAACATTCACATCCTGTATATATTAAAATAGTGATAGATCAGTGACTCTAATCTGTCGCAGGCTTGTCACAGGGTTTTTGTCCGCTATGCACTCTGCAACCGCTTGATGGATTGCAGCCAAATTTGGTACAGTGATTAGTGGTACATGGACGCATGATTTGGTGAAAAAAAACTAATTTTTGCTAAATATTAATTAGCTCTATCCAATTCTACATTTTTAGTGTTAGTGCTGCATTTTTTGATAATTTAATTCAATTTACAAAAAAACGTAAACATCAAATTTCATCAATG
>JAQFZN010001417.1:0-16091 GCA_034687075.1 Geophilus carpophagus
GTCGTGTGAAAAAAGAATTAAATTTTTTTTCTAATTCGTGTTAAATCAAAATCGTGTAAAAACAGAACTGAGTGTATTGATAATGATGTTTACATAATCAATTTGAGTACATTTTCTTGTTATAATTTTTTTCTTAACGAAAATGTGTGCTCAAACCACTATTATGTGATTGTATAACTTATTCCGTAATAAAATATTATTTATTCTGATATATTAGGAGATCTAAAATTTTAGAAGTTTTATTTAATTTTCCCGCTAGATGTCATTAAGTATTTGATAAAAAATATAGCTGCTTTTTTGTATATTTGAAAACATTATATTTTGTTTACTATACAATACATTCCTATTGGTTTCTTTCTTTCCAAATACTGGTAATGTTAATTTATTTTAAAAATAAGTTTAGAATATTGCAGTTTAATATTTTATTTTTAGGTTTTTCACTTAAAATAACAAAATTTTACTTATTTGTCAGTTGTTGACATAAACATGAAACAAATAAAATACGTAGTCATTGATTTTAACTTTTCTTGTATTATTTATTTTTAAGAACTCATTTATATATGGCTTATTTTACTCCAAAAATATATTGAAAGTTTATAAACATTGTTTATTTCATATAAAATCTTTAAAAATTAAAAGTAAAAAAAGAAAATAAATGAACCTACAACTACCAAGAATTTTTACAAGCACGGATTCGTGATATCTAAGATAAATGAACAACGATCTACGATTTGTGAAATGACAACTGTGCAAGTTATCGCAAAAATGCATCTCATTCCAAACTATGTGACAAATGAGGGGCCTGCAATTCATTGATCACCTCGACATCATACCACCCGCGAAGGCAACAAATGCGGTCACTAAACTCCAATGACGCAGCGTCTACTTAAAAAAACAACTCGACTTTCCTTGGGTCAACTGCACCTGCATTAAAACAAACAAATCGAATCACGGTTTTAAATTCACATTTTCAATAACAATATATTTATACAATAACCAAAGAACTAAAAACAAATCTGGAGTATACACATTCCAAAAAATGCCATTTGTGAGTCCGCTAAATTTATTACATCAACAAAACAGCTGATTGGGTCGCGTATGGCAATGCTTACTTCTCATTGGTTAAGCGATTGCGGAAAATTCACGAGCATCGCAATCACAGCTTCGAGCGGCCAAAACGACTTGGAGAATACTTTAATGACATCCGGGAAACGAATAGAAGCGCGACTTGTATGATTGGTTTATGGCGCCATAGCCAAAGTTATCAGTTACAACGACGGTATGAACAGTCATCACACTAATAGCCAAAGCACGATGCACGCGACCACGCGATCCCAATTTACTGCCTTTGGAATTGAAGATATTTTGAAAGAAAAGTTAAAAAACGACAAGTCCGTTCCTGCTATTGCTCGCCCACTACCCGTTAATCCTTTACAAAGTCCACAACAAACAACCCCAACATGGGGTTCATGGGACTATACCGTTTTGTCACCGATTAATTTTATTTCCTTACCTCCGTCCCCTCCGCCATCAGCATTGTACACTTGCGGCTTCTTCGGTGCCAACATTGACAAACATACAGCATTTTTAAAAGGTAAATATTAAATTTCGTATATGAAAAGTATTGTCATTTTTAATAATCTCAATAAGATATTGTAATAGGGGAAATTGGATTAACTTAATCCCCGCTTAACGATTATTTACTTGACTTTTTGACTTGAGATAAAAGGGATTAAGCATAGTAATGTTAGTACGCGCCCAATTCCTAAGAATCTAAGCACCTCTGTGGCGCCCATCACTCAACTTGGATTAGAGAAATTGATAAATAATCCAGTTATTTGATCCAGACTGTTCTAATTACATTGTAAATAAGTAAGTAGAAATTTATCACTTTAAGGGAAACAATAAAAAAAATAAAAGTTATAACTTGAGGCGATTAATTGAAAAGACGAGTCGTTTCCTGTTATGATGGAGGCGGAAAGTATGCGTTGTGTAGATTAGGGGGACGGCAAAGAAACTCAGGAAGCGATTCGCGTAGTGGGGCGCCTTCTCCTTTTCTAACGAATTGGATAGAGGAAGCAATGCAGTGTTTACAGTTAACCTTATGCGTTTCCGCATCAGCTTATTCACTATTATCACTGACATATTATTTTTTTCGATATTACAAATTTTTTTTAGGCAATAAAATGTTAATCTGTTGATTTTATGTTTAGCATCAGCAATGAATGGTAAATTAAATTTACCAAACGGAACTCATACATGGCCACCATTTTTATCACGATCTATACCAAAACGAAAGGGCGGTCAAGTACGATTTTCGAGTGATCAAACCGGAGAGTTGGAAAGAAAATTTGATGAACAGAAATATCTGACACCTCCAGAAAGACGTAAATTGGCCAAAATGTTACATCTCACAGAGCGTCAAGTGAAAACATGGTTTCAAAACCGAAGAGCTAAATGGAGACGACTTAAACAGGTGAAACTCATAATCTGACATGTCATCTGGCAAAATGCTCACATTTTTAGTCTCATTTTAATTTTAATCCGCAACTAATGAGGGAAATTTAATCCGGGCTATCTGTGGGAGGGTAGCGGCTGTATAAGCGGAAGCCGAGCGCTAAGTCCTTGAATTGGTGTTAAGTTTATCAGTAAAAAACATCCTGCTACCATCGACTGTCGTCTTGTTTTATTTCAATTAGATTGTAATTAAAGGCTGTTCGTGAAATTTAACGAAACCTTTTTTCAATTCCAGGAGGTCACAACAAATAATGTAAACACTGCTGCTAACCAACAGGATGACGAGGAAACGAAAACCAACGCCCATTTACAAGATCCATACACAATTTTGTAATAATATGTTGTTCGGAAATGTGTAAAAATAACTTTATTGTGCCTTTTTATAAATGACAAGTTTGTTGTTATCTTTTTTCAAAGCACCCCATCAAGGGGCTTCACTGCAACATTGCAAATCAATTCGTGCCTTGGTTGTGGAGCTAAAAGGGATGATGTGTGAAATCTAGGTGTGTGTAGGAGTGGGTGATTGTGCTAATTACTTTCAGTCTTATCTCATGTTGAGCGTTTTTCAAATTATTAACAAAGTAGGCAACATTTTTCAATCAACAGGTGCCATTAAATGACTCGGTTGTTAAGATTGACTTAAATATTGGCTGTCAACGATTTGTTTTTTTTTCATGATAGGCTGGAAAAATATTTTTAATTAAGAGATACGTCGAAATTCCTGCTTATCGCCAATGTGCCAATAATTATTAATTTTAATAATATTGTATGCAACAACAAAGTTTGTGATGTGTTTGATATGAGAAATGTTTACACTTTTGTTTATGAGAAACAAATTATCATTTTTCTTTATTTAAAACTTTTCATACAAATATCAAATGTTATAACAAGTATTATGCCATCACCAATTTTTATGCATTGTTCAATAAAATTTTATCAAAAAAATTTGATAATACAAAACAAAAATCATACAAAAATTGTTTGAATAATATTCTTGTAATAAAAAATAATTTTTTTACCAAATATTTTTTAATATATTACAACTCGAGTTTTCGAAGCAATAGGAGAGGAATAACGAGAAAAACACCACCGAGTATGTAGCATAATTTTGCTCCAAGAAGCCAAAAAACTGTTTAAAAATAAAAATGACTTATTATAATCATTAAATAAATATATAACCATAAAATCTGCTAACCGCTTGAAGCTAAAATGGGACCAAGCGCTCGAGCTAAGGCACCAAGCGAACGAAATATTCCCATGACTGTTCCTTTCTGTTGCTGAGAACCTGTAAGTTGGAATTAAATTTTTAAATAAATATAAAATTTTAGAATTTTCTATTTAAATTTTACCATAAGCAGAAATTAGAGTTGTCAAGCAAGGAATTACAGTGGCCGAAGCTGTTTGTAATAAATTTTTATTAATAATTTAAATTTACCAAAAATAAAATGTAAGTTACCAAACGAGTACAAAGTTAATCCTAAATACAAAATCCACTGTTCTGTTGCAAAACCAATCACGATAAATGCAGGAATTATTAAACTAAGTCCCTAAGCAAAACATTTGAATAAATTTTTAATTTCAGTGCTTTTGCGAATATATGTACCAATAGAATAATATTTTTTTCTCTCCCTACAGGCATTCTTCGAAGAAACCCACCTGTAAAAATCATTTATATAAATAACCCAAAATAAAAGCCATTTATTTCAAACATTACCTTGAAATATTGCCATTAATATACCAACATAAAGAAACATTTTACCCTGTTGAACACTAAAAAAAAAACAATTACACATTAATTACACAAAATAATATATAAAATTACGAGTTTAACAACCTCGTATACTGAAATCGGATATGTGTGAGAAAAGTCAAAGTGTATTCCAAACCCGAATACAAAAATAAAAATAAAAAGCAAATAAGACCAATTTTCTGCATATTTTTTGAATCTGAAATTTAAAATATAAAATAAGTATGTATGCAATTCTATATAAAATATAAATGCCCATGCAATACCTTTATCATTTATTTTCTGTACTGGTTTAAAGTGAAACAAAGCTGATGGATTGATAAAATTCATTGCGTTATTCAAACCACTACCTAAACTTTTCGCCTAATAAATAAACACACATAAAATTTAAATTTTGTCAAAACTTAAAATCGAGATCAATTTACCCTTTTCTCACTCGTTAAAGTTTCTTCAAAATTCATCAACAAATATACAAATTCAATCACAACCAGAGTGAGTGCTAAAAGTGCAGGCCTTGAAAAATAGTAACTATCTTCAGTTTTTGTCCAGTGAGCAAATAATGCTCCTGTTATAGGCCCAACAATAAATCCAATAGAAAATGCAATACCAATCATAGCCTAAGAATATTTTTTACTTTTCTATCCAAACTCGTGTATGTTAAAAGACCAAAGTAACGATAGCTTACCATGCCCTTTGCACGAGTTTTAGGAGTTGAGATATCAGCTACTATTGCTGTGCTAATGCTCACATTCCCTCTACTTAATCCACCAACAATTCGTGATATAACAAATATAGAAAAATTCGTAGCGTACGCCCACAATGCATAACAAAAAACTTCTCCAATCTGTAAACAAACAATTGTCTATTAGATTGACATCAAAATTTAAATCATTGTACCAAATCAAACCAGTAGTACCATAGATAGAAGCAGAACAGACTTCCTTCCATAAATATCTGATAGGGCACCCATTAAAGGCGATGCAATAAATTGAAGAAAAGAAAAAAGCGATCCAAGTAATCCTTAAATAAAAATAAAAAATGTTGACAGTAAAATAAATAAAATAAAATAGTAATAAAAAAATAACTTGCGAACATACCTCCAAATAATACAGCATTGAAGTGGTCTGGAGCTCCTATTGCCTCTTGAAAATATTTGATTTTATCAACAAGAAATGAGTATAATGATCCCTGTGTAAAGTTTAGATTAAAATATTTGTAGTAAAAATAGAAAATAGATCTTACTTTGTCATTTTTTTGATAATAATCCAAAAGTGATGGGAGTAATGGTAATATAAGTGTAAATGCTAGCAGATCAATTAATAATGATATAAAAACAACCCATAATATCTTCGATTCTGACTTGTTCGACATTTTTCCTTTATTGTTGGATGACATTTCTTATAAATTTCTGCACAAACGAGTACTACTTAAGTCACTCTTGCTGATACACTATGGTTTTCAGAATTTGATTACTCAATTTGTTGACACGAGTACACACTTGTGACATTTCCTTGTCAATGTAAGACGATAATGAATTAGAGATCTGGATTAATTTTCCTGTCATTCCATTAGTTAATGTTAGAACACCACATGCAACCAAAGCGCAATAAATAGATATACCATAAACGAAGTTTAACTCACATTTGTGTTTACTTGCCGGTGATTCTGTATGCAGCGCTCCTTCGGCTTCCACTTTTATGGAAAGCAGTTTAATTCAATATTCAGTCTTTACACATGCCATACCATCGATGTTAGAATAAAAAGAAAAAATAACTAATTGTATAAAAAATTATCTTTATAATAGCATATTTAAAAAATACAAAAAATAGGAATAACGAAAATGGAAAAATTTATGAAGAAAATGTCAAGAAAAGCGAATATAAGTAAGGACATCTTGAGCCAAGTTTTCTAAGTTAAAACCATAACAGCGCTTCAGTTACGATTAACAAATAATGATTTGCAAGGTAGATTTGATGATTTGAGAGCGAGCAGTTTGTAATTATCGTTTTTTTTTCTTTTCAGTAAAAATTTTAATTTCAGTCTATTACACATTTTTCTATTGGTAATATTGTAACTGAATAAATAATTGAGAATATGTGAGCTCCAACCCTTGTGAAAAAATTCTTTTCTATTAGAATCTGATGGTCAAATTAAATGTATTATGTTTATTAAAAACCTTAATTATTTCCCATTTGCTTGTTAGTTGCATTTCTAGTTCTTTCTTTTGAATCTTCTTTCCCGTAATGCCTGGGTAAAATTGGGTACTTTGGGGTAATTTGATCTGATAGCACTGAATACACATTTAGTTTAAGAATAAATTTGTGCTTAATTCAAGATTTAGCTATCAAATCCAGGAAGAAACCCACGAGACGATTACAATATTCAATAAAAATGAACTGATTATTATAAAAAAAAACATCGAGCAATACTTTAATATTATAATTATTACAGTCATTTATTTATTTATTTTTTTTTTTATCAAACTTGTGTTTCGACTTTAATAGGTCCCTCTTTATTTGAACAAGAACATTACTTTTTATAATATTAATAATAGCACATTAGTAAAATTAAATAACATAGCATTCTTGCAGTGAAGTGATAACACTCGCCTAAAGTATTTTGTATTAACAATAGAACTCATGACAGGTTAAAAGTTTATATTTTTGAGATATGATGCTAATCGTTACTGTAACTTCGCTGTAAGTCTACGATTTATTTACACGGTAAATTTATTAAATTCAATGCTATTTACTAGTAAAAATAAAAATACAATTCATTTATAGACTAACCAGACACATGACTGAGTGGTATAAGGCTAAAACGAATTAGAAATAAAGTTTTGTATTAACTTTCATTATTCAAAAAAAAATCTATTAAAAATGATGGAAAATCCTCGAGTAGCCTCTTGGAGCGAACATTATGAAGTGCCTAGGTTGGAAACTACTAAAAAAATTTCTTAAACTTTCATTTATGTTTTAAATTTATTGCAATTCAGGTTTGTGCCAATGAGTCCAGAAAAATCTATTAAAGAAACTAAAGAAAATACTGATGTGTGTAAATCTATTTATAATGAACCTCTCAAAGGAAGAATATATTACCATCCTATTGATGATGACCCAGAGTTTTTAGGATGCACACGAGTAATATAACTTTTAAATAATAAATTACTGTTAAATTGTGGTTTAAAAATAGTTTGTTATTATCATCACATTTCAGTTAATTATACCTGTAGAACGAGTTCGGCCCATTATTCCACAGCCAAATTTAGTACGTTCATGTGAACCGATGGAAACTATGACTACATTTAAAAGAGAGTTTGGAAAAGCTCCTCCTGTATGTGGAAACATTTTAACGATTAATTCGTATCTCATTTAGAAATAGAAATCGTTGAGTCCTTACATTGCAGTTAGAAGTTCAAACTGAACGAATAATTCGTCCAAAGTACGAACCTCCTAGTGTACCTGTCTCCTCTGAAACAGAGTATAGAAAAACTTATTGCGCAAAAGTAACAAAATAATAATTAATAATTAGAATAAAAGAAAGGGTGCAGCAAATAATTATGCAATTTTTACAGTCTATTGACCCAGCAAAATTAATAATTTATGAATCTCAAAAGCCACTAGAAGGAAGTATGGAAAAGATAACTACATATAAAAACACATTTAGAGCCTATAATGAAAATGAGATGAAAAATAGCAAACCTAATGATTACTCACCAAAACGAACAAAATCAGCTCGTCTCGAGTTTACAGGCCGTTCTACTACTAAGGTACTAATATATTTGTTTTTAAAAGAAAATTAATTAAAATTGTTTTAATTCAGGAAACATACACTGCACATGTTGGAGTTGTTAGACGTGATGTCATTAAGCCTTCAAAATGTTCAGTGGGTGAATTATTTTCAGGAAAGGAGATGAATTATGAAACCACACAAAGAAGAGAGTTTATTCCTAAATGCGTAACAAAAACACCTCCATCAATATACAAATCAGACCCTTACTTACTTAGACCAGAAAATGCAGACGGTATTGGTTTATTATTTTTTTATGTAAACAGTATTTAAAGTTATATATTTTTAATGTAGTTTCAACGCCAATTAGTAGTATGAAGCGAACATTTGTTTCTTACCACGACGTAATTCCAGTTTGTCCCATAATACCAAAGCGAACACCAGGTCAGACTCATTTACCAATGACTTTAGGTACGTCGTATACTGATGATTACTGGCAACGAAAACCAGAAAAACAATATGCAAGACCTGATTGGTGTAAACGTAAACCGTACACTGTCCCATCAAAAGAAATGGAGAAAGATACTTCTTATAATATACAGTAAATCAATTTGCAGTTTATTTATGTATGATAGGTAATTTGTTTATACATTTTAATATGTTTATTTTTTAAATTATTTTTTTAGTTATAAAAAACCTTCAGCAACAACCAGGACAGCAGCTTTTAAACCAGAAAGAGTTTATATTCGATTTGGCACAAATGATGTTGATAAAAAGGAAACTTCTATGCAATCGCATTTCAGACCTCCACCAAAAGGAGATTTTAAAGGGAAAAGTTATATGCCTGAGAGAAAGTATAAAAAATCTGATGATTATGTTGATTACATTACCACAGCTCAAGGCGCTTTCAAAGGTATGCAAATCAAGCAGTTATAAAATCTTCACATATTATTTAAAATATTTTTAGGTGTAACTGCTCCGAGAAGAATGCCCATTGAAGTGTCTCGAATCGCTGAATTGCAAGACCGTTATCGGGATAAACGAATGGCGAATCGTACTTTATACAGAGAAATGTTTGGAGTTGATTTCGTCTTTGTACCACCCAAATCATTAATTTGTAATTATACTCTATAAATTAGTTATTTTAAAAGCACTTACTATTTTTTCTATTTAGCTCGTAGAAAACATCCATGCATGTATGACAATATTGGTATTAAACCTGAGGATTCAAATCACTATCCGAACATTGATATTGAACCAGCAGAGTCAGACCACTGCTTAAATGTTGATATTCCTCCAGTGAATTCCAATCAGGGTTTGAATCGAGTTGTTCAACAAGTTAAAGTAGCTTAAGGATTTATCAATATCATTTATGTGTGTAAATGATTTTGTATTGATCGGTATTTTAATGTGTGGTATTTTTAAGTATTTGTCTGGTTGGTCGTTATAATTTTCAAAATTTGTGTGTATAATTTTTAAAAAATTATTTAAAAATTAGCATCACTTAATTTTTCTTTTATAAATAAAAAGATACGGATATTTTATTTTCATGCTCAAGCAAATTTACAAATAATTTCGGCCGGAAGGAAAAAAAAATTGTAATTTATTTTTAACAAAACCGGACGAGATTTTAAATTTGGTAGGTGCATAGTGGCAAAAAACTTAATTACTATCCACTTTTACAGTTTGGCTCACGAAAGAATCAGACATTACTAAATTATAATTATTAATTTATGTACCATGTACACAATTATTCACTGAGATATCACACAACGATATAGTCAATAATAATACCCTGCTCCTTTCGTGAATCAAACAACGAAATTACAAAACAAAATTATTTGACTACTTTGTATCAAGAAAATCAGACTAGAGATAAATCTCAACAAAATTTGCAACAATAATGGCCTTACAGATCTGGAATGGTAATTTAAAAAAAAAACTCAATTCTTATAGTTGGCTTAATTTAGCTTGTGCAAATAGGAACTAAATTAACAAATACATGATTACTTAAAAATATTTGGTGTAACAAATTGAATAACTTTAAATTCTAAACAAAAAAAAGTAACAACCTTATCAAGTATATAGCAAAACGTGAAAAAGTTTCATATCATATATATATATATATATCATTGTATTTATAAAGTGATTTGAAATTCAACTATGTGCAATCTTCTTTCAACACCATGAAAAGAAAGGTGCTTTATGATGAAAACTTTGAGTGAAAGAACTAACTGATTGCAAGCAGTTATCACGCGAACGTTCTACGGTCACTACTGGCATCTGAACAAGTTGAACTGGAGATTTCCCATCTTTCAAGGCTTGTGTTAAATTCAGAATTTGTCCTCGCATTACTGACATTTGCTTTTCGAAAGTGTGTCGATCAAAGCCTTTATCAGTCTATTAATTAAAATTAGGTTACAACTAAATTTCTTGTATTTGTGATTAAAAATAATTTCAATTACCTTAAATAATTCAAACAAATCATCGCATAAATCTTGAACATAATTCATGTCTGAAAGTTGTGGTAAAATCAGATCGCGGATTTCATTAGAAAATGGAACCCTAGCTTGTGGTAACCATGCCCAATGAAATGGATCTAAAAAGAGAAAATAAAAAAAAATAGTTTATAATTTTACCTCGTATTATGTATTACAAGGTAATAAATGAATACTCACATGCTCTCCACGAATCTGGATGTTTAAAGGGAAAAGCTAAGCCATTGTCAATTGCTGAAACTTTAATATCAGGTTCTTTAACAGTCACTACGTCCCAATCCTGAAATACGTAACAATTAAATAATCTGAAACAATCAACTAATTAAATTAAACTTACGTCAGCACCAGCTGCACGAGTTGAATCAACTTCTGGTTTTTCATATTTTATTAACCAATTATCATTACCTCTATCTATTAATAAGAGAAAAATAGCATTTTTAATTATATTTTTCAAAATTTTTATAATTTTAACACATACCAGTATTTCTTATAATGTAATCCAAAACAACTAATCTTTCAAACTGAAACTGAAATTGCTTTTGAGCTATTTCAGTTAGTTGTTCCGATTCAAACCTTCGTAACCAAAAATCAGCATCTTTGTACCCCGTTACAAATAGTTGAAATGAACCTACCTAAAATGCCACAATGACAAACACAAGGAAAAAAATAACATTTATGTACAGTTTTATGTTTATTTATTGCGCGTTTACTTTTGGAGGAAGTCCTATTCTATGAAAACGTCTACCTATTGTCGGAAAACGGCCAGAAACATTTTTTTTAGCTCTAGCTTTTGCTCTATCCAATGGCAAATAATTAAAAGTTTCACTCGCTAATTTAACAACCTGAAAACAGCAATTTTTATTACTCAATTCGAAATTAATTTTACAGACACCTTCATACCCTAGTCTTTGGCACAATATTAAGTTGTAATTTTTGGTCAACTAAACTAGCACCAGCTTCAGATAAATAGCCTTGATTTGGGACAAGGCAATTTCGACCAAAACAACATGGACAACATAATTTATGCATCCATTTGGTCCACTTTGGATTAAGGCGTCCATACGGCTCTTCATCTTTTGGTTTATATACTCCAATTATTTTCTAAAGTTAAAAATAAAAATAAAAAAAAATTAAATATAAATGTCAACATGACATTTGCGAATAGTAAATTTAAAAGAGCAACGCCATTTACATCGTTCCTATCTTTAACGAAGTAACTGCCGCTCGATCCTTGATAAATCCTTTCGGGATAAATCCCGTTTTCAATCGCCGATTCTGCTTCACGTATAATTCCTGTAAACGAAGAGTCATCGGGAAAATAATTGAAAGGATAGCCAAGTTCTTGTTCCATCCTGGAACCGAGAAGTGGTTGATTTTCCTGACAACTACGTGGAGAACCTGCGCTCAAAGCGGGGGTTGATAAAGGTCCAAAAGTGACGTCTGGTAACGATTCTTCAAGACCATGAGCTCGGTCCTCTGCTATATTATAAAGTGATTTTACTTCAGTTTGTTCGGCAGTCATTGAAATGGATTTGATGTGTTTTCTCTAATTGATCCAGGTGTGTTATTAAAAGTTAAATCGAACACCAAACTCCTGACGATATTAACTGTACTCCAATCTAACGTATCCTGATCTATCTACACTGATATTCGCACCTGCAACTCAGAATCACGTGTTTTGTATGCGTTTGAGGTCATCGAGTCCAAACACAAACGTTTTCTTATACATTACAGTTTAAAGAAAATTGAATATAGTAGAAATTTAAACGAAACATTTGTGTTATATCACAGAAAGAAAACGTGACAACTTGTAACTTTGCATCAGCTGCTAAACCGAACGCTATCATATGACGTAGCGCCGTAAGTGTTGTCAGCGACCATCACGCCTCAAAATAAGTTATTCAACTTTACAACATTGTGCAAGACATCGTCTTATTTTTTTTAATTCTGAGTTAAACGCCAGTGTAATATGATGTTAAATGACCTACATTACTGTTTGGTAACCAATTACTATTATAATAGATAAGAGTCTTGTTGATAATACTTTTTATTTTCTATTAATGGATGGCAGCAGCATCGATGATTCCCAGTAGCCTAAGCAACTCCCATGCGATTTTAACATGGCCGAAGACAATGAAGAGGGTTTAGTAGGTCTGACGCCAGAAGAAGACGCAGCTAATTCTTATAATTACGATAACGAAGATGGAATTAAAGGTTCTCGGTAATGATTTGCTTGATTAAAGACTCAGGATCACGGATAAATTAGTTAATTTGAGATGAATAACTGGAATCATATCACATTTTTAGATCAAATTTTGGAGGAAGAGGGCCTCCAACAAGATTTCGGGGACCTCCGCCAATGATGCGAGGGCCTCCTCCTCACATGCGTGGACCACCTATGGGAATGCGAATGCGACCTCCTCCTCCTGGTTATAGAGGACCTCCAAGATACGATCCTAATTTTCCGCCGCCTAATATGTCAAATTCAGGAATGCCTCATCCACCCGGAATGCCTTTGCCCGGTATTCCACCACCGCCGGGAATGGTTAGGAAATAACATATAAAAAATATGTAAAGGTTGTTTTATTTTTATGATTAATTTATATTTTATTCCAGAGGCCACCAATGTTGCCTCCAATGAATGTTCCACCACCCGGTTATAATAATAATAACAATAATAATAACAACAACAACAACAACACTAATACAAATAATTCTCAAGGGAATCAAGGTGGAAATACACCAACTTCATCGAATTCATCTCTTGCAGGAATTGATCTTTCAGGCGAAATTTGGATTGAAAATAAAACGGCGGAGGGAAAAGTAATTAACTGTTTTTGATTTATGAGTCTCATTTTTTTTACATTTTCCATGGTAAATTTTTCCTTAATGATATGTAATTCAGCGAAATTTTATTCACATCATGTTCTAGGTTTCCAGAAATATAAAAATTAGGTAAAACCTAGAAATTTAAAAAATATCAGCATTTAATTCATAATTTTTTTAAGATTTTAATAATCTGAAATCTCGTGCAGACAATTTTTAATGTCGACTCTATTATTGATTCGATAATATTGTAATGATTAATTTAAACTCAATTTTAATTTTACAGTCTTATTATTATAATGCAAGAACGAGAGAAACTGCATGGACAAAACCAGAAAATGTTAAAGTTATCATGCAGGAACAAGTAGAGGCTATGGCCGCAGCGGCTGGAGTAACTCCGACTAGTTCCACAACAACCGCAGCTCAAGCAGCTGTTGCTCAGGGTAATGAAATAATCAAAGGAAAATTAAATAAACTATTTTTTATTTGACAATTAAAATAATTTTAGCTCAGTCAGCGATGCAGCAAAAGACTGGACAAGCAGACGAAGGAACTGAAGAAGCTGAACAACAGCGTCAGCAAGCAGAACATGCAGCAAATGATCAGTCTGCAAATTCCCAGTCTTCACAGGCTCAGCACTCTACAATGGCATCCGCAGGTTATGGGGTACCCTACAATATGCCACCACCAGGTATGATTTATAGCATGTTAAAAATAAACACGGTACTAAAATATTAACAATTTTTTGCAATTTAGCAGGCATGGTACCTCCTGGTTATCACGGATATGCGCCTCCAGGATACATGGCAGGGTACATGGGCGGCCAGCAGGTGCCTGGAATGATGGGCCATGGAGGCGATAACGCCATGGGCGGAGGGGTGCGATAATTTTTAATTTTTGTTTTATTTTTCGAAAATAAATAAAATTACTGATTTAATTTCAGTGGTGGTCGATGCCACAAATCGATCCGGAACTGCATAGTAAAGCTGCTGAATGGTCTGAGCATAAAACACCGGATGGGAGGACTTATTATTACAATTGCAGAACGATGGAGTCCACTTGGGAGAAACCTCAAGCATTAAAGGACTTTGAAAGTAATTATGCGAACAAAACGATTGAAAAATTTGATGTAAGTAAGTTATAATTGTTTATGTTTTATTTTTAGATGCGCAGCATGCCAGCATGATGGGAGACGACGGTTCCGGTACAAAGATGGACATGGATATGGTTCCCGAATCGGCACGTAATGGGTCTGGAGATGGAATGCCAAATGAATTGCGTCTTGATGAAAAAGTAAATGAGATGTAATTGCTTTTAATGAAATGTAAATCTAAATTTTTTTTTCCTGTTTTAATATAGAATGATAAACATGTTAGCATCCAGAGGGAACCTCAGGTTCATCATCAGCAAAATCAACAGGTATCCCAGCAACAAGCCCAACAGCAAGCGCCTCAGCAACCACAAGCAACACAGCAAGATAAATCGCGACCAGTTTCTAGTACACCTGTGCCTGGAACTCCGTGGTAAATATAAAATACACCGTTTTTTTGTAAGTCTTTAAATTATTATGATAATAATAAAATTTGCTTTTAAGGTGTGTTGTGTGGACAGGTGATCATCGGGTATTCTTCTACAATCCCAGCTCGCGTACATCCATTTGGGAACGACCGGAAGAACTTCGTGGGAGATCGGATGTGGATAAAATGGTGCAAAAGTCACCAGATCCAAACGACAAAAGTAAACTGCTTATTTGAGATTAATGTACATAATTTTATATGATTTTTCTGATTGTGATTTATTAACAGGCGCCAAGAGGAAATCTGGAGAAGATAGTGACGACGAAGAGGATGAAGAACCTCCAAATAAAAAAACTAAGTAAAATTTTACTAAACGTATACACATGAGAATGAATTGTTAAATTGACATTTTTTTTGTTTATTTAGGGAAGGCAACGAGTCTCCTGCAGCAAAAGGTGATTCAGCTGAAGATGAAAAGGAAAGTAAACCACAGATGATCGACGCTGGAAAGGAAGCTGCTATTGAAGCAGAAGTAAGGGCTGCGCGTGAAAGAGCCGTTGTACCTTTAGATATTCGCATGAAGCAATTTCGTGAGATGTTAGTGGAGAAAGAGGTAAATAATAAATAGGAAGAGATGTTTTTCGTGGGAAGAATTAACACAAAATTGTTTTATTTAAATAAAATTAGGTATCGGCTTTCAGCACATGGGAAAAGGAATTACATAAAATAGTTTTTGATCCTCGTTATTTACTTCTGACTTCTAAAGAGAGGAAACAGGTATTCGAAAAGTATGTAAAGGAACGTGCGGAAGAGGAGCGCAGAGAGAAGAGAAATAAAATGAGAGAACGGAAAGAAGATTTCCGAAAATTGTTAGAAGATGCAAATTTGTCTGGAAAGTGAGATCTATTAATTCGATGTTTGAAATTTTCTCTTATTCATGGAAATATTATAAATTAATAGGTCCACATTTAGTGATTTTGCACAACGGTATAGTAAAGATGAACGTTTCAGAAACATTGACAAGATGAGAGAACGTGAGAGCATTTTCAATGAATACATTCTGGAAATTCGACGTCGTGAAAAAGAGGAGAGATCTAATCACAGAGAAAAGGTCAGTTGTACAACAGGATAGACTTATTCAAATTTAACTTGAATGTTTTTTTTTTCTCTTTTTGTTAATTTTTTTAAACCTATAGTCATTTGTGTGCAATGATCATGTCTATGAAATGAACGTTGCATGGTTAACTAAAGTATATA
>JAQFZN010001418.1:0-16088 GCA_034687075.1 Geophilus carpophagus
TGGTATTTTTAGATTTTTAAATTCTATCTACAGATGGCGCTTTTGACTGATATAATAAGAGCTAAAATTTTTATCTGAACTCAAAATAATGACATCAGGAAAAAAAATCAAACAGTAGGTAATTTTTAATTGATTATCAACTTTTATTTATAATATCCTTAAATATGGTAAATATATATTTTTTAAATACATGATTAGATAAATATTGTCTACACATTACAATAAATGTATAAGACTGTGTATAATGTATATATATTGTATGTATATATATTTATATATAATAGCACTTCTGGTAATAGTATAATCTAATTTGCAAATCTATGAAACAATTTTCCTGATCATATATTATTAACAAGTTCAAAAAAAACTGCAACAAATTTGTAAAGTTTGTATATTCGAAAGTTTTAACAGTTAAATATTGATTTCGGAACTGCAATTCCTATCCTACAATTAACCATGCTACCATTATAATCTCTAATACATTTCCACTCATTATTATCAAAATTGTAAACATTAATGAAACAATTCATGCATGTGCCAACTAAACGACCATTGCATGAGGTTAATTTTCCATTCTCAAATATCGGATCATTTCTAACAACAATTGTTTCCCATACGTCTTCGTCTGGCGTATACACAAAAATCATTGCTAATGAATCATTATTAACAGCACATATTTTCCCATTTAACTCAGTGCATTCTACAATACGTTCTGATTTTGATGGCTTGGTGAAATAATTAGGAAGATCAGACATGTCCTTTTGTTCATTAGTTCTTGGATTGAGTATTTTTCCTTTCTCAAACCGATTTATCAACTTCTGTCCTAAAATATAAATAAGTCCTAAAAGCAAACAAGTTCGTCAAGTTTTTAATATTTATAAACAACTTTAGTAAGTAATAAAGTTACCATTCATTGTCTGAATACTCCTTGGAGAATAATAGTCATCAATATCTGCAAAAATCTCCAACTTGTGTTTTTTGGTGTCAAAGTACCATAATTGTTGTTCAAAAGAACAGATGAAATAAATTCTGTTTTTGATGGCTACAAATTTACCTGAATACGAACATTTGACACCCAAATGTGTTATCTTCTCTGAAACAAGATCAAAGGTACATATCTCAGTTTCATTGTCTTCATTAGCGTCAGATTGAACAGTGAAATAGAGTTTGGTCCCAATCAAACAGAATGCGGTATCGATTTGTGAAGATGATAATTTTTTGTCAGGTACAATTTTTTCTACATACCACTCATCATTTTCTACATCATATAGCTGAAATACTATTTCTCCATATACAGTTCTGCCAATCATTAACAGAAGTTCTTTGTCATATTCAGCTGCCATCTAAATTGAAAAAAATAATGAACACATCATCTCACTACACTACTTTCTACACGTGTTACCTTAAAAGTCGACTGCACTGCAGTGAACTGGACAACTAAACTGAAGTATACTGCAGATCAATAAAAGTGTAGCCTCAAACCGAGATGAATTCTTAAAACATTATTTTACTATTTCACGAATTTGGCTGACAGTTCGTTGCTAACTTTTTCGTTTTATTTTTTTATGTTGCACAGTTGACATCATTGTCTTTTTTTATTTGAAAAAAGTGCCACCTTTCCTAACCTCACTGTCAAACGAATTCGTTTGCGTGTGTACTATAATTCATACTTTATGTTTAGCGTGCAGAACTGAAATCAATCGATATTATAGCCTCTCTTTAGGGTTCTAGTTTAAGATCATTCAACATTAAATTTAATGTTTTTGTTTGTAACTTGATTCACTTAGCAAATTTATCTTAATTTACATGTTACTGTTTTGTTTCGAACGGAAACATTTATTAAGCACTCTGCATTTTTTTAAAATTAATACACGATGTTTTTCTTGTGCGTACTGTTTGCTGTTGTTTAAAAATTACAATAAAAGCAATATTTATAAAGCTAATAAATGGTTAATCTTAAAATTATTTTTAAAAGCTTTCAAACTTTATCTGTATCTTGAAAACTAACATAAATACTAATTATTCCATAAAACAACAACAAACAAAAAATAATTTATTTTACTTTATGAAATTTTCTTTGTCTAGGATGTAAATTTATGTGTAAAGAAACAAATAATTTTGCAGCTGATGCACCTAAGTTATGCAAAAAAACACATGCAACATAAAAAAAATACAGCAAACAAACTCTAGTTATACAAAATGTCTAATTACAACTTCAATGATACTTGATCACCTTTGTTTAAATTGTATTTGTATAATTTGGTCGTTTAAAGACTGAACAAAATGTAACATGTGCTCTACCTGTTGCTTTATTTATCAATATGCAAATACAGATGATGCATATATAACTTTTCTTAATGGTTAAAGAATACTTTATAAGAAAGATAAACCAGATGTACTTTCAACCTTGGGTGGGGTCAAATTCAAATTACAGTAGGTGGTCTACCCAGGTGTTTTCTGGCTTTTGTCCAAAAGTTATTCAGTAAGACCCTGTCGGGGTGTGGGAAGCTGCATACCTATGCCACCTACTTGAGTAACTAATTAAAATTATACAAATATTCCATCCGTAAGAAGTTAAACAAAACACACATAGCCGCCCTCATAGTAAACAATCATCTTCCTCATTGATTTGATTCTCTTTAGTTCAATCTGAAATTTTTGACCTTGAGTTTTACTGCTTTTATTTTGCAAGAATGCGTGGGTGGAATAGGACCTTGAACAAGATTGATTCTTACACATTTTTTTCCGAATTAGCAAATACATTTTTTATTTTTAAACTTTTGTAAATCTTTTTTACAAGCAACTTGTTATTTTATTTTTTGTTTTAGCATTTCAAGATAAAAATTAGATAAACATCATAACCCGTTTTTAAAAATGAAAGAGAGAGTTGATAATCCCTTGATCTAAAGTTGTCACGGATAACAACCAAATGTTCAATTTATAATACTTAGGTTAACCATGAGAATATCTTAATTTTTTTTCTATATGCCACCTAACATGATACAAGAAAAAAAAATCTTTTGACTAATTTATGCGCCAATAATTTTCTTTACTAACCATTTGCATATAGCTCAGTTTGTTTGAATCCGCCCACATACATTCAAAAAGGATCTACAAAGAACCAAATTGACAGGTATGTTAATCCTTCTGCAATGCACTGGTACCGTAATTAGGATTGCGGAATTATTAGGCATAACCAATCCCTGCAAGAGGGTAACCTTGAAGATTATCCAAAACATCAATGTGGAGGTCATATCTTAAAATGGACTCCTGTCTGATTTGCCTTTGGCTTATTAGCATCATCATAACATCGAGAGGCTTATCATTATGTGAGTTTTTGTTGCACATTTGTGAGTCTAATGTAATTTTTCTAAACTACATCACTGTATGTGATGCGATTATATTGACGATGTTCAGTTTGGATTAAAACTTAGTTTCGTAACAAACAAACCTGATGATAAAACGTCCATGAAAATAGCTTTGGCGTCTACTGTAATTATTATCGACTCATTTTCAATGACAAACTTCCTGTCTTTACATGTCACACCCAGTAGATGATTACATAATTGAAATTAAAAACTCCCTACTAGTAGATGGTAAGTTTGAGAATGGAATGTGTGATAAAATGTTTTCTGTTTCAACCTTGACCTTGCCTAAATGAAAACAGACAGTGCATCACTGAATAAATTCACCTGCTGAGTCATATTTGAGTTTATGTCAATAAAAGAAATGTTTTGTTTCTTTTTTTGTCAAAAAAAATGATCCATCAAGGTTAAAAGAACAGGTATATAGGAATCTAGGGCTGAAACCTATACTCCAAACTTGATACAAAAGTTGACATTTTTTCCCAAGGCGTAACATCAAAGGTCTTTCAACTATATTTTTTTAATTCTAAATTTATTATATATTATTTCTTTTCTTACATACCAATGTTCGTCTTCAAAGGTTGAGAGATGCTTCGTTTTTTGTATAAAAGAATGATATGAAAATTAATAGGTTAAAAAAAGCTAACTGAATGCACTTTACTAGTTTATAAATCAATCATCAACTAAATTCCTTTGCTTTTTTTCATTACAGATACAAATTATACCTGTGGACTGTGGTACATTAACAATTCTTGGCATTTGAAAAGAAGACCCTAAAAACTTGATACTGCAGAATGGCAACAAAACTATGGGTAGGCTATTAGCAACTAAAATGTTATGCAACATGAATTTATTGTGACTTCTTCAGTTGGAGTCAGACAGATTAATATTATCTTCAAGTCCCCCTACCAAGAACATCGTTGAGTTATAGATTTAACAAAGTAAACATTTTTATAAATTTTAAATGTACCGTAATTATCTGCATATAATAGACCCCACTCTAGAAGAAACTGTTTTATAAGTTACTTGTTAAAAGATCATTATAGATAATAACGTTTTCTATATTTGGACTTCTAAGTACATTCCTACGTTATTTTTTTTTCTAATTCTGATCAAGACCCACTAGCTTTTCTTGGCTAAATTGGCTTCATAACTCCATCAGCCAGATACTTCTTTCATTTGTAGCTCTAGGCACCTCCATATAAGGAAACTATGTCAGTGGGGAGGCTGGCCGAGCATGCTTCAGGTAAAGACAGGTGCAACTCATCAACTGCGCATGCGCTAAAAAGTTTGATCGCGGAGCGGTGAAAAAGTCGGCGCAACAGTCCGCAACTGCTGGTGCATCAACAGGACGCACGTGCAGCTGCTTAACCCTCTCCTCACAATGGACTTTAAGGTGTGTTTTGACGATAATTTTGGATTTTTAGTGCGAAAAAAGGTTTTAATGTGAAAGTGATGTATAAATTTTCGTTTTATTTATACTTTTAACTAAAATTTGTTGGAATGTGTTTGTTTTAAGGTAAGAAAATTATTTTAATTTTTAAATTTTTTTCAAAATGCATTTTTACATTTTAATTTTACACTTTAATTTTAAAACTAGTTTTAACGTTATTGTCGAGTTCTCAATTGGGTGTCAGTTGCTGTCTGATTTCGAAACCAGAACTATTAAATGAGTCGCTATTGCATAGTCATAAAGAGTTTTCAAGGTCGGGTTGTTTACAGTCGTGTAATGTTTTCATTTATGATTTTCCTTATCTTAGAAAAGAATTTCCAAGATGTAAATTTTTAACCTTAATAGATAAAGGAGTATGGATTAACATAAGGGAGAGTTGAAATCATTGATTAAAATTTAATGCATGCATAAAATGTAAGATCAAAATTGACTTTCAAGGATTTCAATTTGCGTGCTGTAAATATTTATACACCAAATGTTGGTTTTAAGGTCTCTATATGACCATACAATTAATGTTAACAGACCTTAAACCAATCACTGCAATAGGATACGATAAAAAAATAAACACATTTTTTCCTAAATGGATTCCATGACCCATATATTGAATGGCGTTGCTTTCTCTTGAGCGATTGCAAACAACATTAGTAACACTTGCACCTGTAATCTTATTGTTTTCTGGTTCAAGAAAGGGTTGTAGAACGATAATATCTTTCTAAACTTAAATGCAGGGCCGTAAAAAGTGTGTGACTGGAATTTCTTTTTAATGTAAGCTGGATAATTTTTTGATCTGGAGAAATTGTAATTAAGTAATTTCACACAAAAACATGAATCAACGGTTCATTTGGTGAACTAAATTCAAAAGGGTTAAGAGAACACAACCATTTTAGGTGATGAAAGTAGGCATATTTTACCTCGTTTCTTGCTGCTTTGTAAATAGTTTCACATCATATAACAAATGAAATGACTATATTTCCACCCTAAAGCATAAAAACAGGGGATAGAGAAACACTTGATTGCGGATATAAATAAATATTACAAACGTGAGCTTAGAGAGAGGGGGATTTAGGGCACAATTTGTAACTTTATGACATTTCAAATCCAAGTTCATGGTCAAGAAGCGTAAAATGAACTTAAAGTGAGCAATTTTTTTTAACGTTAAATGATTTTAAAGTTAGGTCAAAAATTATTCAAGAATAAAATTGAAAAAAATTTGATAAATTAAAAAAAAGTGTCGAGGTTAAAGCAATTTTTTCTTTTTGTATAAAAATGAGATGACGGGAAAAAGAATAATAAATGAGCTCCAAGAATTTATCCCTTTGAGTCAAATGTTATTTTCATTTTCTTTCTTCCTCTTCCGTGATAGTGAATGAGTGTATACGGTAGAGATAAGGTAGAGGTGGGGGTTAGCTGTTAGGTGTTAGAAATGACCGCAGGTTACTGTGGGTAAACATAAGGAGGGTTTAAGTCAAGTTAAACCGGTTTTTAATAACCCCATCTGATTTATATATCGCTATGTAAAGAGCTTCTTGAGTAAATAAATACTTCATTTATGTATGAAGCTGTGTAATCACCTGTTACATCGAATAGATGGAGATCAAATGTCACATAAATAATACGATTATGTCAATTTTGTGTCACCTTTATTATGTGACTTTAATTCCAGGTTAAAGTGGATTATGAAATATTATTTAGTACGATTTTGAAATCTTTTTATTTATTTCTCGTAGTAAAGGTTAAATTTGATTTAATTTGGTATTTTGACTTTTTCTGTCATCTTAAATTTGTTTATATTGAAATTATTCTGGTTTTCTTTAATTCAGTAAATGTGCGTTTAAATTTTATTATTGTGATTCAGAACAGGCTAAACTTGTTTTTATATTTAGTTTCAACATCCTACATAGTTTAGTTATATGGTAATGTGTCAAACCAGAGTGGCATTTACTTAACCACGTAAAACATTATACAACACTTTACATTCTTTTTAAAACGGTTTTATCCTTGAAATATTTTATATTATCCAGATATCTCCAAAATTCTCCAAATTAGACAAAACAGGTGCACTTTTTTGCCTTTTTTTTGTTTTACTTTCACCAAGCTATTACCCCCTTCCCTGTTGTAAAACATCTGTTTTTACGTTTCACTTACTCTTTGTAGATATTTAAGCTGCTTATGTCTTTGTATTTGTTTTATTTAATCTTTCTTAAATCTCTTTTGTTTATTATTTTACCATATACTGACCAATACAATTAAAATTTCCTGAATTAATTTATAATGATAGTTTATTAAATTTACTGTTATATTATTCAAGAATGTAGACACAATTCTTTTTTAATTTTATTATCTGCTTCTTCTTTTATTCGAAACAAAAAAATGTTAAAGAGTTTGCATACCACCATACCTTGAAAATACACTTAAAATTTTAAAATTAAAAAAATCGAAACTCTTCATTAACATTCCATTTAAACAGTATGACAGAAAAAAAAGCATATAAAACATTAAACAGTCTTGTCATGTCTTTTATGTGGTTTTTTAATCCCCTAGTGAATTGCTAGTGTCAAACCCATTTACCCACACGATGACTAGCTTTTTGGCTTCTGCATCTATGGTATAGAAGCGCAACATAAATCAAATAAATTTCATGGACAGGCCAGTAATGCAACTTGACCAAGCTTGAATGGAGGAATTCTATAAATTTTAAAGGCTGCATTCTCCAACAAAAGTTCAGCAACCTTTTAAGTCGACTCCTGTGTAGAAAAATGTTTATTTCTCCTGTTTATGTAGCCGGGTTGAAATTTCTCACGGATTTAATATATTAGTAATTTCTTGATCCATGGAAAATGAATTTTTTTTTTTCTTTACCAATGTTTTTTTAGCTTTATTTCTGTACTGTTTAAAATGTGACTAAACATTTATATGAAATAACACTTTTAAACTAGGCCGTAGTAATAAAATAGAAATATTTGCATCATTAAAAAAATAAATTTCCCTAAGAAAATATAAAAATTGAAAATCACATAGGAAGTTGTGTACTTAAAATGAAATATTTATTTAGTGGCCTATTTTAAAAAATAAACACGTTATAAATATTGAACAAACCCTTTTAATTAATATTTAAAAAAAATTACAGTAAACAAAAATAATTTTTTACAAAATCTACTAACTCATTCGCAAATTTTTTCAATATTAATTAAGTCTTCTTTATTTTACGATCAAATATCAAGATTACAAATTCAAAGTTTGTAGCCAAAATTTTGAGAAACCAATTTTCACAAATTATTTACTTCCTTTTGATCGATCCTGACCTTTCCAAATAAAGGTGACGGTAAATTTACCGGAAGTGAACCCAAGAATTTAATACCTTAAAAAAATCTTACGTCATTTAAGACGAGTTTCAGAAGGTGTTAAGGCCGACACAGTGAACTTTCTTACCTCGACCATATGTAGTTATTTAAGGGCATTGCAAACATTAAATTTTTATCGCAAAAACTACAATCATAACAGCCAAGCCTAACCGTAACTAATATGGGGTAGCTAAAGAGATAGAAGCAGATCAAAATACTAGAGTTGCGCACGTTTTGCCATCACATCACGCTTTAATGACTCAAGTTACCTAACTTTTTCCCCTTCTTCAACTTTTATAACTCTCATGTTATGCCAAGAATTTGTGCTTACAATTACCTATCTTCAACACCTGATAATAAAAAGAAAAGGTTACGTTTATATTTAATGAAAAAATCAGAGTAGGGTGTACAAACTTGGACTGCCTGTTTTGCAATACTTGTTTATCTTCTCCACCCTTTCTTAAGATTTCGTGACGTCAAGAAAAAACAAGATGGTGCTTTGACGTGCGTCT
Source organism: Geophilus carpophagus (assembly GCA_034687075.1). Lineage (NCBI taxonomy): Eukaryota > Metazoa > Arthropoda > Chilopoda > Geophilomorpha > Geophilidae > Geophilus > Geophilus carpophagus. Next base: position 8,672 of record JAQFZN010001418.1, read on the forward strand.
AATTTTTGTTGTCTCCTTATAGGGTTAGGGAGGAGCTACTTCTACTCGACTTGGGAGATAAGCAGAAGCAAAACGGCATTGCGAACGACACAGTAAAGGCGTAACTAAAGGCTTGGACTAAAATCCTCGACACATAAGAAGCTGCTAGCTAATAATCCACTTGATTTACTGGCTCAAAAACAAATAGGACATTTATTACTTCAACTAAATAGGATCATCAACTTGTTTATGTATAAATAACATCGCAACACAAATTTTGCAGTGTCAGGTAAGAGAAAAAAACTTTTTTTAACATATATTATAACCAGTTTTTGCTTTAAGATTCATTTCTTTTAACCAAAATAGATAAATAGAACAAATTTATTGAAAATTATGACGTTTCTCTTATTTATATGAACCATCCCTTTAACATCTTAAGAGCAATTAAACGTAAAAGGCAAAGTTGTCCTGAATCTGTCCTTGATGAAAACATTTGCAATTCACTGCACTCATCAGCCTTAATACTTTTCAAATGCCAAATTTTTTTTTTGTTTACAAATTTCTCAATCTATTGCACAACATTTTTTTTCTTTCAGTCAATAGGGAAATTGAAGATTCAATTGAAATGTTTTTTTCCTTACAAAACTAAATATAAACTTGTTATTTTAATTGCAGAACCTTTGAATGCAACGATGCAAGAAAAAATGAGCGAAAACCTTGACGTACCAGAAGTAGACGATTGTTATTAAATTTTCATTGTGCACACTTATTTCAAGCAGAAATGTACGGACACGTAGATCTCCACCCTTCACAACAAATTTCGGATCCGCCTATCATCAAGCGTAATTTAGTACGCAACATAGTTGCACAATTTAACGAAGAAGCAATGAAAAGAAACAAAAGTAAAAACAAAAAGACCACTTTCTTCTCCGATGAAGACCTCCATTACAATTCTCGCGTGCCTGTACTTACTGACCCCGATGACGATACAGGCCCCAACAACAACGTGCCTTTTAGTTATACGTCAACTTTACCCTTCAAGAGTAAAAGTGAATACAACCTTAAAGCACCGAATGAGGTCATTTATGCGCAAGTTGTCGTAAATGGCGAAGGTGGACGTGGTAAAAGTACAATTCACACTAAGGTACCCGTACAACAAAATGGTGTGAGCAGAAAATACAACACGATGTATAGCAATGGGATGAGTAAAAATCATTCGATATCGATGGGAAACCTTCAATCGAATCGTTACTCCACGCCTCAAACCAAGATAAATGCTGTTAGTGTCCATGATGTGAATCACGTTAAAGAACCGAATAGACCTACTTCTCGGAAATATGTTACGAATGAATACCAATACACAGAAAGAAGTAGGAGTGAATCGCCAAACGTATCTGACTCAAATAAAAAAAGTAAAAGTAAAAGTCATAAATTAAATGGGCTTAATTTCAGTCCTAGACGTCAACAAACCAAACAGGAAGAGATTGTAATTAAAAAACATGTAAAGGAGACGAAGAAAAGAGGAAATGAGGATAAGGAGAGGATAAGAAGTAAGTCAGAAGATAACAGATTGACAACTAGTCGACCTAAAGAACCGTTTCCGGATTACAACCAAAATGATGGATGGAACGATAAAATTGAATATAAAGATGAGACGTCTGACTATAAGAGGGAAATTAAAGAGGGACCAATTGGTAAAATCTATAGGGTTCATGAACCTGCTCCAGATTACGACGACAAAAGAGGTTATGACGAGGTTGATAGAGAAATGTTGCAGAATAAAGAAATCGTTGATACTTCAAAGCATAGTACAAGAGAGGGGCAAAAGTTTGTTCAAAATGGAGTGAGGAAAGAAATAATCAAAGGAAATACTAGTAATCTTAAAACAACTCAACAGATTACTCAGGAAAAAGTTGTGACTCGTAAAGTCAAGAGCAGCAACGAAGGAAAAAAGGTTTCTTCCAAAGAGGAGAAAGTGAAAAAAGAGAAAGATAAAAGCAAGATGAAAGCGGAAAAGAAAAGTAAAAATGAAATAATTTCTCGTCATGAATCCAAGTCAGACCGAAGAATAAACGAACAAGATGAAGCTGATAAAAAATTTTATTACTTCGGGGCAAACGAGGAAATTATTCGACCACCAAGGAAAAAGGAAAAAGAAAAAGTTGTAAAAACTGAGAATACTGTCACAGGCTTGTCATCAACTAAATTAGTCAAAGAAGCGAATGCTCAAGTGAGTACTGGACAAGAGAAATATGTTACAACTGGGTCCAAGTGGAAGTCGAGCGACCTTAGACAAGTGAGTGAATCACCAACAGGTTCAGCCAATCAGGATAGTGGATATTTCAGCAGAGGGGGCATGAGTCCAACTTCAAAGGAAAAACTTAGCACGCCCGAATCCTTTAAGGAACGTATCATCAATGTGCAAGTTGAGGGCCGTAAAGGTCACCAGTACCATAAATCGAGTAATCACAGAGAAGAACATATTACCAATGGCTATTTCCATGATGCTGAAGAACGAATGGAGACCAGTGAAAGTGATGACATTCCAAATCATTGGACTGCTGGAGGAAGTAGAGATAGTCAAGCTTCAGCACCTAGTAACCAGTGGTCATCTCTGGAAGAAGATGAAGAAGATATTGTAGCAGCTCATGTTAATACACCTCAATCATTAATCCGAGAAATGGGGAAAAGAGAAATATCGTATGAAAATAGTCAAAGACCATTAGAAAAGGATGCAGAGCTCTTATGGATCGATAAATCGAATATTGAAACTGATTATCGACGAGAAATGTCCACTGGCTGTTTCGAACCGCTTCAAAATGATAATCATATTAATAATAACTGGGGTGGATCAGCGACGTTGAGTCGACTTGAAACCAATAAAAATAGAATGAATAATGATACGACAATGAGATCGGCTACAGTTGATCGACGCCAATGGAATAATACTTCTGGTAATAACGAGAACAGCAGTGCTGTTAAGATATTGCTCAATGGTCGTGACGTAACTGATTCGGACGGGTCAACACGTCACGGAATTCTCAGCAAGACAAGTAATTACGCGTCAGAAACGGAATCGCAGCATTCAAGAGGTTCCAAAGGGTCTAGGAAAAGTGGTGGAAGTTCACCAGCATTGAAACGAGTTAACTTCAAAACTAGATCTAAAGCCAAAAGAAGTGCCAGTAGTGCAGCTAACTTGTCTCCAATGCATAGAGAAGCCATGATGAGAGCTGGATCACCCGTTCGACCTCCTTCAGCTACAGAGTCAATTCATAGTTCTGGAAGTGATGGGTCGAATCGTTCTGTCATTTTACATGCACCTACTGTGGCAGATATTCCACCACCTCCAAGTTACAGGTAATACATCTGACTCAAGTTAAATAATCATATTAGTTTTATGTTTTGCAAGAAGTAGTTACACCTAAGTAAAATTTTATTGATTTTAAATAATGTTTGACAATCAAACAGACTTAATGTTTATATCTGTACAGATACAAGTGCAATGACGCTGATTTGTTTTTATTTGTCCAATTTTAACACCTGTTGTCATAAAACGTGTTTAATTTTTTTGAACAGCAGATGTTCGTTTATACCCAAAAACATTCGAGTAAAATATCTTATTATTCTGTTCAGGGTTTCTTTCATATGGTAGGGTAGTAAAATATCCATTTTTGGCATTTAGGAGAGTCCACTATTGCGAAATTATGATAAAATTGTAACCAAAAGTTTAATCAACCAGGACCATCATTACAACCACAAGTGAAACTGCACCTGCAGCTGTGTCTGCAGGAAATAACATTGCGCAATACTAATGTGATATATATCTTCGAAATAATACATTCCCAATTACAATCTTTAGCCCTGCAACAGTGTAACACACTCAGCTGTAACATTTAAAGCAATTTGCTTTAAAAATCAGTAACTATTAGTTATTAATTTCTTGATATTGTTTGCAGGTATCGAATTTACAGAGAATCCACATTATCGGGATCACCACCTCCACCAGATACTCGTGGCTCCTCGAACAGATCAGTGACTCGCACATTTTCTCTATTGGCGCCTTGGAGACCGAAGAAATATAAAAACAAAACAGAGCGCCATAATGGATCTGATGGGTCATTGCGAACGTCAACACCAGAAAAAACATCCTCATCAAAAAATAATTCTTCCGAACACTTGGATTCTTTATCTCCTTTACCATCTGAGTCGTCCAAACAGAAAAAATCGAAAAAAGTAGTCAGGACAAATTCAGTACCAAAAGATACCCGATTTGCTGCCTTCTTCAAACGCAAACAGAAGGAAAACGCTTAAGTTTAAATTCAAGGTAAGATGAATATTTCAATTTATTTAACATTACGTAAAAAATATCCATACGAAACTTTCTCAGCACGACTTTTTTCCTCTTCTTAGAAAATAATCTTGACCTAATTTTTTTTTTACGTTTCTTTTTATTTTTCATATAGTTTGGCGGAAGAAAGGAAAATTAAAATTTTTCAATAGTTCAACATTTCATAAGCTGCAACACGTCGTTTTTGGTGCTATAATTTTCCTACAAATTTTGTTAAACTTGTAGTCAATGATTAGAATACCTCGTGGATTAAAAATTTACAATACTATTTTTTTTAACAAAAATGCCAGTGTCACAAAATATGCCATTAAAAAAAAATCAATTTATGCAGATTTTTCAGATTAAGATTTAAAAAATTGTACGAAAAAAATATAATACTTGTTAATATAATTATGCTTAGTTGTGTGAGTTTATTAACTAATTATTTTAATTAATCAATTTTTGTTTGTTTTTAAATTTTCACATTTTTTTTTCTACATTTATTATTCAATTTGTGAATTACTTCAATATAAATCTTTTGTATATTGTTGTTTTTTGGTACAGCTGTTATTACATGTAAATATAAAACTAAAAGTTTAATTCCATTTGTGCCAATACCTTGTTTTTAAAAATTCACTGTAATTGCTACAAAGTTAATTAATTAATTAAAAAAGAAATTTCACTAAAAATTTAATTCTTGTTAATTTTTTTAAGTCTTAAAAATTTTAAATATGATAATAATTCAACATGGGTGGGTTTATAAGTCTTTTTTTTATTCTTTCCCTCTCAATATGTTCTATTTCAACCCTTTGAAGTAATGTTTCGAAAAAAATATTGCCACCTGTGTGCTTGCTGCATTAGGGCCTTTCTATTGGCCTTGCAAGATTAATGGTTGTTGGCAACACAACCTCTTCTTAGCGGGCAACTTCCTTTTCAAGGACGAGGCCTACCCTAAAGGCAATCATACCTATGTTGCCATAGAAACAGAGAAGAGGCGGTAAATGCTAGATCCTGCTCATTTGATTGGTAGATAATTTTAAAAAAATTATATAAATTATATTCATTTATCTTACGCACCTGATTTTAATATGATTGAAAAAAAAATTATAATAAAAATTAAAAATTAAAATGTATTTTGAAAAAGACGGGGCAAAGATAGATGAAGAATATGATAAAGTGAATGTTTCGAAAGGTAATATTAATGTATAAGGGCAACTTTAGTGTCATTTTTTTAGACAATAACAAATTCCAAGTGTTGATGTTGCTTTAAGATGTAAAGTGTTGGCGAACTGGTCTTACTCCATAAATGGGCCTCAACGAGGATAATGCGTGGGACAAAAAATATGACGTATAAGTAGGAGTGAGGACAAGCCTTCAAGAATTTATTCTTCATTTGGACAAGAAAAAATACGCTTTGCCAAAAACTTGTACGACTTGTGCAACTTTAAAGGTGCCCGTTAATAAAAAAAAGTTGGTTATTTATTTTTTTATTTTTGTATATTTATATATAAATTTTTTTTATGTTTCAATGACATTTAGAACAAACTTGTTTACAACTTAACTTTTATTACATAGAAAATAATTTTTGGCTGCAAATTTTATTTTTGCGACGTTTATAAAATGACTTTTTATGTAAGAGAATCAATTAAAGAAGGTTTCAATTTGTTTAAATGTTACTATAAACCAAATCTATGAAAATATTTGTATTTAAATGTATGTATACAAATAGGAGGAGTTGAACATCTTTTAACCTGTTCGACTTCTTGTGAAGGTTGCGCATTTGAAAGTCAAATAACTTTTCCATTTTTAATCTCGCAGTATAAGATTTTATCATTTTAATACACTAGTCATACTCGCCTCTATGTTTAAAAAAATTGAGTAAATTGATGATTTCAAGTTCATGAAATTCCCATATCAGTTATGTAATGAATAGTCATAATGCTTTCATCTCACACCATTCCAAATCGCTTTGTCTATGATGTTGAAATAAGTGACCATTAGGTTACTACAAGTACATAGCCCTTTTAAAAAATTGGATTTGTAAGGCAACCTTGAAATTAAATGAAACTGAATCCAACCACTTGTGACCTTTGAAGGCCAAATAACGTATTATCACAAGTAAAAGATCTGGTCCAACTGGTTTTCTAGCAGCCAAAAACACAAACTGATCTGTTTATAGGACAAGTTAGGGCCACATAGGACATCTAAAGAATGTCTGACAAACCTAACACCTCTGTCTGCAACTCTTTGGGCATTTATTTATCAAGTACCCAACCACCGCCCACGCAATGTTCATATAATTTAATGGACAAGGTTAGTGTTAAATAGAACATAACGCGATTAAAGTGTTTTATTTTTTTTTATTAAGAACCATATAAATTTTTTAGATTGAAACAACAACTGGATAATTTAATAAAAAAAAATTTATTTGACCTAAAATTTTTTTTACTTATCTCTTAAACTAAATTTTTATTTTAGTTTTAGATGCTATAAAAAAAAAACTTCCAACACCTTAATAAATTAAATTGTGTAAATTAACTACTGCCCAATGTTGTGTGCATATAAATTCATTTCACGATTCCCTTAACTTGGTTTCTCATTAATAACTTCAAAAAGTCACAAGCTAAGCAGCCAAAGTAATTAAAAAGCATTAATCCTTTCGTAACGGCATGAGGAACACCTGACAACTCCATTCATTATACTCACTTCTTACTTGATTATACAAGAGGTCGTTGCCAGTAAAATTTCTTTACAATACAATTATAACTCAGCAATAGATTGAGTCATTTTATGAGATCTGAAAACCAATAATCAAAATCTAATATTAACATAAGTATAAAATCTACCTTGTGTTCTTATTAATCTACAGGTAATAAAAAAATAAAAAAATACACAAAATTAATAGAAAAAAAGCGCATAACTTTGAGAATTGCTGTTGGACTAAAAACATTTCATTAAAGTGCAAAGGCCTCAGCAAATCTAAGAGAAAATGTCCTGCACGGTAGAACCTGAAACTATTAGTATCAAATTTAAAAATAATTGCTTTGATAATCAATTGCTAGTTTGTTGATTGAACAAACTAAAAGTAATTTATTATGATATAAAATAGTT
>JAQFZN010001419.1:0-16079 GCA_034687075.1 Geophilus carpophagus
CGTGGAAATGGCAGTCGCTTAATCCTAACGGTTTTTCTAGTAATCAAAATACCAAAGAATAAATTCAAATTATTAAACAGAATGTATAAGATTTAAAAATATTTAATATTATAACTAATTTTTACTAGTCTTATTATGTTCAATAGTACTTAAAATAGATTTCAATTTATTTACCAATATTTTAATTTTATTTAATTTTTATGTATTTTTGTGCCAAATAATGGATGACGATAAAAATCAATCAAGTGCAATTAAATTTAAATTTTATACAGTTCTCACTCACTTTTGTCTGAATTATTTATTGATTGACCATGCCTGGTCAACTTACAGAGGTCAAATAAAAAGTTATAAAGTTTTAATAATTTTAAGAACTAAACAAACTGTTAAACCTAATCTTATCGCCTGTGAAAGTCACCATGTTTTAGGAACTTTTATCCATTTTCCAACATGTTTCAAATGAAGAATAACTATTTCACTCTAATTCTTTCTATTTTTCTCAATTTTCAACATACTTTTAGCTATTCGAATGGTAAGAGACATTTATTTGAATTGCAAGTTACCGAATTTGAATTCAAATTTAAAATATTCTTAAGATGACTGCAGACTTATTATAATCAACGAAAACTCAACTAATGTTGAAGGCAGTGTAGATATTTATTACAACAACCATTGGTATCCACTTTGTGGAGCAGTTTGGGATTTCGAAGATGCTTCAGTTACTTGTCGTGCAGCTGGATACAGAAATGGAGCTTTAAACTTTTACACGATTCCCAACTCAACATCTGATGTTTATTATTTGAGATATAGCGGCTTTCATTGCAGAGGCAATGAATTGAAACTACAAAATTGTCCGCGCGAAGTTAAACCAATTTTTATAAACGATACGATACAATGCAATGGTTTCGCAGTTGCTGTTTGTGGTTAGTTAGAAATTCTTTTTATTTTCTAATATTTTTTAATCTATCTTTATATTTCTGGTTAGTTACTAATTCAACTTTTTTTCTAATATTTATTTATCTTATCTATTTCTTTCAGTTCAAAATCAAGTCAACTATGCGGTTATTTTTGGCTCAATTTCAGGATGTTTATTACTAATACTACTTCCAATAGGTGGTTACCATGGATATAAATACATTAAAAAAATAAGACAAGCTAATGAAATGACATCACATCTTTTATAATTTTAAATAAATATTATTTATTTCTTTAAAATTAAAATTTTACATAACCACATTTACATAAAGAATATTTTTTCAATTTTTATTCAGATGTAATTAAATTAACAATAATTTTAAGTGGCCTCCTCCATCCCCTTATAGCCACTCCATAATTCCTCACCAACAAGCCTAAAACGGCTTGACCAATTACCAAAAATTGGATTTCACAAATTTTTACAATTAAAAATAAACAGTATAACAAGTGATCAGTATCGGCTTCTTGCACAACCATTTTCTATATTACACCTATAACTTACACAACGGTCAAGTCCCCTTCGTGGCAGAGACAGGAGGACACCTACAAAGAACTAAGAACAGGTTTTGTTTTTGCCCCCCTAACCCTTTATCCCAAAAATACCCACAAATAGGAAAAGACCTGCTAAACAAGAATAAGTTTACATACCACAGTTTACAAAATCCTCTTCAACTTAAAATGGCTAACAGCTACTAGAGACACCACCTACAGAAAAAACAATCCCCCCTTTAAAATCCCAAAAAATTATTGTTTTACCTACGTAAACTTCCATCTCCATTTCCCCCTTTACTCAAACTGGCCAAAAACGTAGAATTTTTTATCCTTTTAAAAAACCTCGAGCCTACTAAAATAAAAAAACTTTCTTCCCCAATTTAGCATTTCCCCCCTTTTCAAATCAAATTTCGAAAAATATATATATATAAAACATACCTTATCGCTTCCTTTAGATTGGGGTTGTTAAGACAAACTGTTACAAAACTAGACACTAGAAATTAGCTTTACAACACCTTCCTCTTCGACTGTTACACAACAACGAAGCACCATCGCCATTTTCGAATTGAAAATTCCTGTCGTTACACAACGAAAACAAGATTAACCTCCCCCTTATTTAACAAAACGATACTTATGATCACATATATATATGTATATGTATTAAATATGTAAATCCGAACTCCACAGTAGACATTTTTATTTCTCAACTCAATTCACATAACAGCAACTCTCCAAGGACCTATAATGAAGTAACTAAAAACATTTCAAACTCCTCCCCCCCTGGTTAATCAATTGACAAACAAAACCCACAGAAAATTATATAATAAAAAAATAAAGTAAAAGAAAATGGGAAAAATAACAAACTCTTACTCATCCACTTCATTTATTCTTACGAATAAAAGACGAATACATCTCAACCATTAGATTCAGGGCAGGTGTAGAAAGGGTGGCAGTTTTAAATCAAATTTTCTGTTAAAATGCAACACGCGTCAGCCTCAGTTTGCGGCAAAGTAAAATATAAAACGGTCAAAACCTAGAATTTTTTTTTTTTTTTATAAATCTATAAAAAAAAATATGCAAATAATTAATTTTACTCCCCCCCGACAGTAATATATTATCCCTTTAACCTCCAAACATGCTTTTAACAATTTTTTTTATAATAGTAAAATAAAAAAAAATTAAATAAAATAAATTAAAAAAAAAAAAGATGTTACAGCACAGCCATGTTAGAAATCGGTTTTTCACACTTCGAAATTTTTGCGGGCGGGACCGGGTGAGTAAAAGAATGTTCCATAGAGTGAAGATGATGGTTTTATATATAAATATATAAAGAAAAGGTTCATTTTTCCATTTTTTCTGATCACACACTTCGATCTTCATTCACTACAATAGATTTTGTTACCAAATCAAATAGCAAGCATACCCACTTGTGTGATGTGTTTTGTTTTAGAGATGAACAAGCGATGAATTAGGGTTAACGGTACACCCAAAACAAAGCTGCTGCTACTAAACATTCGCCATAGCCCTAGAGCCCTGCAATAAGATTGGATTTGCAACAAAAAATAATAGCACAAGATCCATATACATGCAACATACTTATAACAGTATATGTAAATACCCATTTCACCTTTTTACTACATTACCAACTTACATACCAATGCACACACTTAGAAATCAGTAGACTTCAAGTTACAGTAGTGAATTCACGACACAAGGAGGAGCTGCAATGGGGAATAAAAAACCGACTCGACAATACATTAAACCAACTTACGATACGTGGCCCTCTTTTAACTCGTGCCTGAAAGTTAAGTTTAACACTTTTTAGTTGAATTCATCGATTTTGGGGGAAAATGTTCATGATTGTGCAAGATTTTGTTCCGTGTTCGAATATGGAACACGTTTAATGGCCGCCATTTTTTTTCTTTTTCTTTATCAAAAATAGGATAAGAAATGCGTAAATAAGGATTGTGTAAATTAACTGACTATTATTCGACGTTATTAGATGCTTTTTAAGTAAATTTTGATTAATTCTAACCCGTTTTCATATCTAAATTGATGACTAATTCGAGATAAAAGCTAAATCCCTGTTGAAAGATCATTTAACTGTAAAAAAAAAAATTAATTTATGAATTTTATATAGAATTAGACTTTTTAAAAATGTTAATGTTAATACGAAAGTCGAAAAGCAAATAGATTAATGTTTGCCAATACTGATCACCAGCTCATACTCACGAAACTCGACCCAAAGCGAGAAGTGACGCGAGTGAGTGAGTCAGAATCTTTTATACAAACTTGTCACCCTCTTCTGGAATTATTTGGAACTTTCTCGATTGAGTAATCGATTCTTTTAAGTTAATAATAAATAATCCAGTTTTTAAATCGATTTCATTGTGTTTGTACGTTTAGCAGTTAATCGATATTTAAAACATCGATAAAAATAAAAGACGATAAAATTGTTTAATAAGTATTTCTAAGATTATGCTGATATCTGGTGTCAGTTTTGCTAACTAATGTATTGTGTTTCTACAACGAAATAAAATTGTGTTAATTATTGGTCATTTAGAATAAAATATTGATATATTTTTAATAATATAGTGTACTCTGATCTATATTCTTTGTGGACAAGAAAATCAGAGATTAAAATTGAGCATATTAAAGCTCAAAAATAAGAAATTTGCTCAAACAAGGTATCGGCAAATGGAAGGCTATGAACCGACGCCATTTTGGACCTTTCTCGGTTTTCGCAATATTTCGTTGCTTTTATTCGGTCTTAATCAAAAGTTATAAGCTATCGAAGAGCCTTTTTATCTTCATATTCTATCACTTAAACACAATTTTATTTATTAATTATCAAACTTTTGGGCAACAGAGTGCGACGTATGGCCGTAGTTGTAATTTCAACTGTGCTACATAAAAGTATATATATTTTTAAAAATGTAAAGGGCAGAAAAATAGTTGAAATTTATCTACTTCCGACATGATGCAATGAAATTACTTATTGCAGACAAAGCAACCAAAAAAAATTAACAACATAATGGGCCCAGCCGGGATTTGAACCCGGGACCTCTCGCACCCGAAGCGAGAATCATACCCCTAGACCACTGGGCCGCACAACAACCTTCTTTCTTAATACTCAATATAAAAATAACTACAGAATAAACTTAAAATGCTTCGGCTAATGTTTGAGAAGTGATTTTCGGTTTCGCTGATTTTAAGTGCAAATCTTCAAAAACAATATATTTTAATATTTTTAAGCTTTAAAATTACGTTAAATATTTTAAATTCAACTATTTGTTTCTTAAAAACATTTGAAAACATGATTGTAATGGACGAATTTTTAAAAACATTTAAAAATAAAAATAATTTTCTTTCTTTTTAAAATTATTATTAAAATCAAAATGCGGAATAAAAATACAATTTAAAACTTGCTACGACGCAAATTTACACTCCCTAAAGAAAATAAAGACACGTGAAACACAAGCTACCACATTATGGTCAGGTCATTTCACAATTGTTTATTTTTAAAAACCAAAAATAAATATCATGATATTACGAAACTGTTCTAGAAATTATTATATAAAAATAAATTAGTTTTTTTATTACATTGCAACTGAGATTAGAAAAAACATAAAAAGCTCAATTCTTTGTATACATATACGTAAACTATATGCATAAAAAAGTTAATAAACAATATTAAGCTAAACCATTCAGTTCATTCCACCATATTGTTGCATACTTGTTGTAAAATTGTCAATTTGTGAAGAAAATGATGAATTCTGCTGCATAGCGATACCTGATTCAGATTCCATTTCAGAATCAGACATTCGAACTGCATTGAAAGAAAATGGCCATGTCTGAAATATAGAAAAATAAACTTGTAAGAAAACAATATCAGCTTAAAATCAATACATCTCATGCTTTAATTTACTTGATAATAATTTTAAGTATAATAAATCTTAGATACAGAAAAAATAAAAAATAAACCCATTAAAAAATAAACAAATGAAAATTTTCCCACTAATAAAAAGTGTTTATTGCTTCAAGATGGAGAAACAAATGAAAATAACAAAAGAAATACGCATGTATTTTGAAAAAATAGAATAATACTTGTGATTAAATAAAGAAATGAATTTACCAAGTTTAAAGGATGTATAACAGTTGAGTCAGGTGTGTCTTCACTTAAAATCTGCCTTAGATGTGCTATGTAGGATGCAGCCAATCGTAATGTATCCAATTTTGATAGTTTTGTGTCTGCTGGGACCCACGGAAGGGTTGTTTTCAAACGACAAAAAGCTTTGCTTAATACCCTCATTCGTGCTCTTTCTCGTGCATTTGCTGCATTTCGTTGCACAGGTTTTTCTCGGCAGAGAGATGAGTTTTCTCTTTTCCTTTTAACCATCTTCAAGAAAAATAAAAGAAATACTTTTCAGTAAAAATAGAAAAATATGAAAAAGTTTTCAAATTAATAAAATGTCAAAGATTTGGTTTTGAAAAAAGTTTCTAATATTTTTAATTTGATTATTTTTGTTTTAGATATAATTATCAGTAATAAGTTATAAACATTTAGGTTAAATCATACCTTGGTGAAGATTTGTGAAGTATCAAAATGTAAAAGCAATTTGAAGAGACTTATTCCATTGCTGGTGATATTGAATGGTGTAGATGTGTTTTTAAGTGGAGCAATTTCGGTGTTTTCTTCTTTTCACTCAGCATCACTTCTTTAGCCACCTCCCCAAGACCAATGACAAAGTTTAGAAGAAATAAATGCTAACTTTCCAACCAATCAACTGGTTTCACACTTGTGTGGAAACATGCATGCACAGAGAACGGTTTTAGATAGATAAAATCGTCATCTTGTCAAACGTCAACTGACACAAATGCAAAATAAAAGAAAGAATTTTCTCTTTATTTTTAATCCGTCTAATTTACTATCAAATGCATTAAATAGTCATAAGAATAAGAATAATTTAAAAATTTAAAGATATTTCATCACATAGAATCATTAAAAGTTGTTAAATTTTGTTTTAATAAGCGAGAATTGAGTTTCAAGTGACTTAGGGTTAACTTAGGGTTAAAATGTAGGCCCAGTTTCGTTGCGTTAAATTTTTGGACTCGATAAACATCTTCACTACAGTACTGACATAAGTTACGATGGGTTAAAAGGTCACGTGACTTGTCCAGTGTGAAGACAAAATACCAAGTTTCAAATGAGGAGGAACTGCTCTGCTCAGTTTGAAATTTATTTCCAACTCGAAACCATCCCCGCCTTTAGCACTCATTTTGTGCATCACCGACAGAATCTGCCGCGTTGTTATATACGTCTATTTTATACCGAACAACAGATGAAGAGTTTCACCGACACTTCATGACTTGTTTGTTTTCATAATAAAAAAAGAAATGAAAAAAAATATGTTAAATGAGTTTCAAACAAACAACGATGATAGCAACAACTGTTTAGCAAGTTTAAAACAAAGATAAAAAGAATAAAAAATCAACATCTTTGGAGGTCTCATCCATTAGAAAAATCCATAGCAATAGGCCTATACATAACGACAAAAACTTGCTAGACTTATTTAATATTGCTAGAAACCGTTACAATAAACGAAACATTTTAAAAATATTAATTCTTAATTTGATTTTACATTTATTTACATTCAAATCTTCCTAACTTCTTTTGATTTCAAATGTCCACGTGCTTATTAGTGTCCTCAGTTTGTTGTCTTTGCAACATCAACAAACTAACAACAAAGTAAAAGGAAGTGGTCATTGCAGAAACAAATAAATACAATTCGTTACTACTTAAACAGCTAACTACCTATTTTTGGAACCAATTTATGTTAATTTTATTATCAAATACGTAAAAAACAATGTCTCAATACACACATGAGTCAATTTGCCATCACTTGGTTTAAGAGCTGTCTATTTTTATGACAATTTGTAACCAAAGTGGCAAAATCCTAATCCTAAATCAAAAGTTAGGAGGTTTATGTTGTTCTGGCCCCCTGATGGGTTTTGCAGCTGCTGGAAAGTGTGGGGGGATTGAGGGTAAAAGGGGTCCAGCGATGATCCAGTGAAGATCAGCTCTTGAATGATGCACGGTGGGTGTCCTGTGCAAGCTCCAGTTACTAACAAGGGACCAAAGAAACTGATCGTGTTTGAAAAATCAACTACAGATCTGTTTTTAAACTGTCGCATTGATAATACAGCGTAATCAAGTAGTGATGCATGCAAGATGGAAATTTGAACTTGTTTGGTTTTCGTTTTGACCACATTGCTTCATATCTTGTTTTATAAATGACATGACTTCCGGTTTTAGATTTTATCACTGATTTTCTAGTTTTGATTCCAAAGACTGATTACTTAATTTTAAAAGTTTTTATATATTTAATGTAATTTAATGTTTTTTTTTATTATTTAGAAATTAAAATGGCGACTGATATGTAAATATGAGATTGTTTTTAAAGTTTAATGGCGGTTAAACGTTTATTGTAGATTTTTATTTCTCTACAGCTGTTGACGTATATATCACTTGACCATAATCCAGTCTTGACTTGGGAATTTCATGAGTTAACTTTCTTAATTCTTTTCCTCTTTCCGGCCTTGAGGAAACAAGAAACCATCATTTGTTTAGTGTAATTCAGTAAACGGTTTCCATATCACATAAATATGTCATCTATTTTTTTAAATTTATTTTTTAACTTGAAATAATCAACACATAATAATTCATTCAAAATATTTTTTTAATATGATTTTATATATAAGCTTGCTAGACAAAACTTATTAATAATCTCTATCTCTCCAACCTGTGGCAAAAAAGGAAAACTTTGACAGGTGTTTCGTGTTCCGCGCTGCTCGTTCGTTTATTCTTGTGACTACAAATGTCATTGCTTGGCCAAATGCCGGAAATATTTTGAAACGAAAACACACAATCCCCCTCACTTTTTGTCTACGCCAACAAAAACATAACACTAAAGCAGTCTGCACGTGCAAATGACATAAATTATCCTGTTAAAACATAATTATTCAATTGATTTAATTTTATTAATTTCGTATCACGTTTTTATTTCTCCTGTCATTCATGATTCGTCATACATCACCATGACAACCTACCCAAACTAATGACGTCACATTAACGATTAATAACGAGAATTTTTAATGTATTCTTCAACCGAATCTTTTTACAAATATTATCCACTGCAATAGGCGTAGCAAAAAATTGTTAAAAAAATTAGTCAGCTTGTTTTACAAACTTCAGAAAAATTTTAGATTACAAATGAACGTAAGAGAAATGAAATTGATAAGATAATTGAAGTTTTTTAATCGAACTTTTTTTTCGCGTGGAAGCAGAGAAGGTGACTGAGGCAACCATGGCGACTGCGAGTTCGGAGCTTTGAGTTGAAATGACAACATCATAATGACCGACAACATCAGTGAGGTCGACTCGCACATCACCAAGAAATACGAGATTAAAAAACGTCTAGGAAAAGGAGTAAGTTTAAGCGTGAATTTTAAAAGAAAATGGCGAACTGTCAAAAGAAGCAGATGACGGCCATAATAAAAAAAGCCGGTGCTATTTTTTTGTTTCAATGTGTTATTGGTTGATTAATTCGAGCAATTTTGCATTAAAAGGCGTATGGTATTGTGTGGAAAGCTATTAATCGGAAAACCGGTGAAGTTGTTGCTGTGAAAAAAATTTTTGATGCATTTAGGAATCAAACCGATGCTCAGGTGTGTTGATTTGATGCCGATTTTTATAGGAAATTATTTCTAATTTTATTTCTTTATTTAATTTAGCGTACATTTCGAGAAATTATGTTCCTTCAGGAATTTGGGAATCATCCGAATGTTATCAAACTGCTCGATGTGCTCAAAGCTGATAATGATCGTGATATATATCTTGTTTTTGAGTTTATGGGTAAAAATAATGAATTTAATTATTTTATTATATTCAATTAAATTTAAATTTTATTTAAATTGCAAGAATGCAAGTCATAATATTATTTTTGGTGATAGATATTCATGTGATGGTGAAATTTGAGTAAAACTACTTTCTATTTGGATTGGAAAAAGAAATAACTGAATATTTATCACAAAAAAACATTAAAAAAAAATTAAAACAAATATTTTTATAACTTGAAATTTTTCAGAAACTGATCTTCATAATGTAATCAAGAGAGGAAATATTTTGAAAGATATTCATAAACGATATATAATGTACCAATTATTCAAAGCTACAAAATATTTACATTCCGGAAATGTGTTGCATCGTGATCAAAAGGTTTTTTTTATTTTCATTTGATGTTTTTTTTATTATTTGAATTTTCTTTTCTTTTCAGCCATCAAATATTTTATTAGATGCTGATTGCTTTGTGAAAATAGCTGATTTTGGTCTTGCTCGTTCACTTTCGCAAATTGACCGCGATGATCAAGGTGATCCTGCGCTAACAGAATATGTTGCCACTAGATGGTATCGCGCACCTGAAATATTACTCGCCTCAAAAAAGTAAATATAATGTAAATATAAATAGTTTTGTTTACTAAATTGTGAAATAAAAACACCTGGAACTGAGTATTACAGAATTGGTATAAATTAATTTTTTTTTTAATTTAAGGTATACCAAAGGCATCGATACATGGAGTCTAGGATGCATTCTAGGAGAAATGATTCTTGGTAAACCACTCTTTCCTGGAACCTCGACATTAAATCAGATCGAAAAAATCATGAGTGCCATTCAACTGCCGAGTAAAGCTGGTGAGATTAATAAAATTCTTCGAAATATTGCTTAATCAGGGCACTAGATTGTACCGCAGCAAGCCGGAAGTTGTGAAATTATGAGAAATATTGTTTCGGTTTGTGAAATTATTGAAAAAATTGTTTCGGTTTGTAAAATTATTCTGGTTTGTGAAATTATTCAAAAAATTATTCTGATTTATTTAAATGATTTTTATAGGGATTTTTATATTTATATTTTACAAACATTATCTGTTTTTTATTATATTGATTTTTTTTAGTCATAATAATTTTCAAATGGCATTTCGGTTCTTGAAATTTTCTATTTCGAGCTATGCTTAATTCAGCAAATATTTTTTGTTTATATTACAGATATTGATAGTATTTGCTCAGGATATGCCTTATCGTTAATGGAACGGGCTTCAAATAAGTAAACATTGCTGATAACCGAATATTTTCAGAAAAGTAATTAGTCATGAATTTTTACAAAATCTCATTTTATTTTCATTATGAGGGCTCGTTGTCCACTTCGCGATTTACTTCCAAATGCACCAGAAGATGCACTGGATTTATTAAATAAATTACTACATTTTAACCCTGAGAGAAGATTAACGGCGGAACAAGCTCTCGAGCACCCTTATGTTGCACGGTGAAATAAAACATTTAAAAAATAAAACAGAAAAATGTTTATGAAATTTTGTTAATATTTTTAAAAAAATGTTTCACAGATTTCATAACGTAGCTGAAGAGCAGGCTTTAAATTACGATGTATTACCTCCATTAAGCGATAGTGTGCAACTAACTGTCGAAGAGTACAGAAATAAATTATACGAGGTGAAAAATGAAATATTTGAAACGAGAAAGAGAAAAAAGAAAAAATATGATCCTTAATTCTCTCCCCTCGACCGGAATTAGATGATACATGACCGTAAAATGCAGGAACGGCGACGACGTTTAGAACGACAACACATCAGTCGTCAAGTTCAAGGCATGCAGAGACCTGCCAGTGCAACCACGGGAACGGGGGATAATGCGCGAACTTCACATTCTTCCAGTCATACGAGACACAAGAGCGTGAGCGAATGTACTAACAGGGCTAGAAGTGGTTCAGCTGTTGGTGGACATGCAAAAGTTACAGGTGAAATTTACTAATTTTTAAATTATTAAATAATATTTATATTCAATTTTAATACAATTTACATTTATTCCTTTTAAAAATTAAAATATCAGTTGGATCGCAAAGCAGAGTGATAACTCCCACACGCCTTAAATCGTACGAACCAGCGAATAATACAGTAAGTTTAATTTGAAAAAATACTAATAAAATGTATATAAAATATTATTACTTCCACTGTACTAAACATTTAAAATATTTTTTTTCAGGTATGTATTCACAGTAACACAGTCCCGGTGCCTTTAGTCCGTCCTCATCGCAACTTATCGGCTCCTTCCGCGAATACGACAACTACAACAACGAAAGCAGTGGGAGCAGGAGGGTCGCGCAATTCAGTGATTCTGCGTGACCATCGTGCCAATTGCAGCAAGGTGACAAACTCGTCGCTGTTACACGTTTGTCGTCCTGCTTTGTCAACCGTCTCATTGCAGCCGGCACCGTCGAAAACACTGCCAGGAACGCGAGAAAAGACTAAGCCATTGTATGGGAAAAAGCAATTCGGCAACTACAGCAACGTGCCAAGCGTCGGAGCGCCGAAATCGACTCTACACAGCTACTCACAATCTCATGGAACCATCACTGCCAGTGGGCTGAACGATTTGCGTCAGTTCCAGTGAAGTTGAAGCAAATTATCTCGTTTTTCTTGGTGATAATGCGGGGGGAATTAATATTGAATCTCGCCCTGCTTTTCTAGTCTTATTTTACGCAGAAGAGGTTGAGATTTAAATATTATAATCCGTCCTATATTAATGATTACATGTATAAAATATATATTTACATCTGATCCGATAGTAAATTATTTTGTTTTAAATTGATCTATAGTGAAAAATGATGAGAATAGTTTTGAATTCATTGGAAAATTTCTCAGGGTTTAAAAGCAAAAATTAATACGTTAAATTGATGAATAAATGCCAAAGCGATATATACAAGATTATTACTATTATTAC
This sequence comes from Geophilus carpophagus, assembly GCA_034687075.1. NCBI lineage: Eukaryota > Metazoa > Arthropoda > Chilopoda > Geophilomorpha > Geophilidae > Geophilus > Geophilus carpophagus. Next base: position 12,317 of record JAQFZN010001419.1, read on the forward strand.
TATTATAATAATTATTACTATTATTTTGGTTTTGGCCGGATATATCTGTGATAGTGTTTTAATGACATTTTAATGGCTGTGACTTGATTTAATTTTTACAGATTTACTTAAGATACCGAAAGGTAAATATAATTTATTGAAGCGTCTTTGCTTTTTTTTTCTGTTGTAGTCAAGTGTGGCAAGTTGGAAGATGATAAAAGAATTTAGATTTTTTTATTGTATTGCAACATATATTTGTAAATTCTTAAATGTTGAAATTTGGGCAGGAAAATAAAAAAATAATTTCAAATTGTAAATTTTGTTGTTATTTATAACATAGCATGCTTGTAACTCATTATTTCCAAAGAAATTGGTAAAATTAATTCTTTTTATAAACTTTTTATATCTGTTCAAATTGTTCTGATAACTCTTTCTCAGGTGGCAGTAGGATGGCAACAATAATCCGTTTCCCAACCAACGTAACAGCCAGGGCCGTCTTAACACATTTAGGTGCTCTGGGCTAATAATATTAGGCATCCCCCCATTTTTTATAATTCAAAAAATTTTTTAGTGTAACCCCTTGTAAGATGGTGCCAGCCAGGGTGCCCCTGGATAAATTACGCCTTAGGGCTGCAGCCCTATTAGCCCAATGGTTAAGTTGGCACTGGTAACAGCCAGTCCTATTTTAGGCATGTGCAGCCAAGGTAGAAAGAGGGAAACTGTGAAGGTAGCGCCATTCCAGCAAATTCTGAAAATGTGATGTCAGGTTTTTTCAGCCAATCAGCTGATATGATGTCACAAGGCACTGGGAGTAGAGGAAATAGAATAAATTCAAACAAAATGCCTAGCTGTGCAATTTGTTTCTGCAAAAATATGAATAAAAATACAAAAAAAAGCATTTTCAAAGTTCCTTTTTTTACATTTCCGAAACTAAAATCAATTTTAAAACAATAGATACAAGTATGCAACAGAACAGATGGAAATTAATATAAAGAATGAAAGAATATGTTCAGCATACTTTAAAGACAAAGATTGCTCTTATTATACACAATATCGACTGAGCAATTACAAACCAATTTAGAAACCACTAGCTATTCCAAGTCTAAATTTAAAACCTGAAAATGAAATAAAATCTGAAATTAAAGTTAAGAAGCAGGAGTGATATAATTCAAGATTGTGACTGCCTTTTGGACACACATGATCCGAGGCCGTCATGGGACCTAACACCCACCACTTAGGGTGTGTTTGAAAACTGTAAACAGAATAAACAGGGTTAAATTTACGTTTATTGTGTTTTTACCCACAATTCACAGCTGTCATTCCATTGTTTTCAAACGCTTTTGCAGTAATCAACCATTTCAGGCGCCATTTTAGTTCATGCAAAAATGATGGTTTATCATAATTGGAGAAATCTAATTCTGAAAAATCAGATAAAATTCATCCAAAGCTATTCCAAAAGCACAGAAATTAATTTTATTATTTATATTATGCCTAACTATGTGCTAATAAACATCATTCCTGCTGAAGGAATAGAGTTCACATAAATTGCAAAAAAATGTCTGCTCTTCTCTGGAGGCCGCCATCTTGATAACTCCATGTACTTACCTTTTCATTTAGGTCGTTGTGTTCATGACCGAAATGAACGACAGGGCAGTTTTCAAACGCCTTGTTTACTTTGACCGAAATGACCAAGTCAGTTTTCAAATGCCTTAGACGGGACAAACATAACCCTGTTTGTTCCATTTACAGATTTCAAACACACCCTTAGGGTACATCAGAAGGCCCCAGCTCCCGATTACGTGACCCTGTGAGCCACACAGCAGAGGCTCAGCCAGTCTTAAGTTGGGCACAGAACAGAGAAGAGCTCCGTTCTGTGGCTCGACCTTGAGATAGAGATATGAGCAGCATAAGAGAGATTAGTCTCTCCGAGCTGGCTATGCAGCCTGATCAGCATGGTCATTCAGGTCTTCCCGATTGTGCCTATTTAGGCACTTGATTGATACAAGTTCCGTGGCATTGAGTCGTGGTCCTAGCTTTAAGTCGTCATGACTCATCACTATGTGATGCGTCATGGGCAACTGGATTCAGGATGGCGCTGACTCTGTCAGTGATGCGATAAGCGGAATAAGGGGACTGAGAGGTCTTCTTATTACTATTACAATAAAATTCTATGACTTAAACGCATGCCTGAGTCCGCTTTATTCATGTCTGTTAATCTAAGCTTAGTTGTTTGGTGTACTCCAAATACATGAAGCAATCCAAAAGGCAGTCACAAGATGTGTTAGGAAAAGTGCTTTAGAAAGAATAAAAAATCTCTCTCCAAAGTAATATAATTAATATGATTTTATTCAATTGATTTAAACTAAACTAAACTATTAATTACTATACAATTCCTGAAGGTACAGCAGCTCATAAAGATTCCTTACAAGTCAAAGACACAGCCATGACAGTAACATGTAATATTAATACCTCAGTTCTTGTTGATCACACACATACTTTAATACCTGTTGATTATAATATCCAGAAAATGATTCAAACAATGAAAAAAAAAATTACCAATCTGAAATAAAAAAAAAAATTGAAACAAAAATGACTAATTATAATGAAAAAGTTAAACAAAAATTAATAAATACCCCCAAATCACTTGATGTTGCAGAATTAAAGTTGAAAAATAGTGCACAACAATAACAGAGATCCAACCAAATAGTAGCAAAATATAAAAAAAAATGGCTAATGGAAATAAAAAAATTAAAAAAGCATACTGAATTATTACAAGATTATGGACAAACTGTTTACATCTGTACAGATTAAACAATTAAGGATCAAAAATGAGTTAATTGGGATAAAGAAGATACAATCAAAGCCACTTCACTATAATCTTTAAGTATCAAAACATACAAATATATTAAAAATAAATTAAATATACCAATACCCCAGGACTAACAACACTTTGAAAGTGGACAGCAAATTTTCAATGTAATCCAGAAATTTTAACATCAATTATAGTACTTTTAAGTAAACAAGATTTTAAAACTATTGATAAATTTGCAGTTCTATCATTTGACTCCAATTTAAATAATTTGCAATAATTACAAATTATAAATAAATAAAGAAAAAAAATTAAATTATATAGTTTATGTACTAAAATGTTAAAAAAAAGTTTTGGTGCCAAAACTTTATTGTGGTGAGTCATGCATAGCAAAACATAATCATGGTGAGTTGTGCCTAGCAAATCCAATAGGGCAAAATAATCAATTTCCTTAAATGTATACCATGGAGTGGAAACAAGGTGGGTTGCCAATGAAAAGCATGCCACTCATTGCTGCTAGGATTGCTGATAGTTAGAAGGTCCAAAATCTTAGCAAATGTATAGATAACTGAAGGGATTTTTAAATTACAGTATTGGTTTTAATGAAGAAAATTTATTTCTTTAACTTGGCATTTTATAGGAAACTAGCTGAGTTACCCAGCATTGCCTGGGTTAATTTTTGCTGTTATTACTTATTCCTTATTTTGTATTTTTCCTGTGTATTTAATTTTTTTATTTTCCCTATTTCTTCTATTTCATTTTTCTGCTTTAACCCATTTTTATTTTTCCTATGTATCCAAGCTAAATTGTATTTTATTTTTCCTACATCTAATTATTTTTTATTTTTCCTGTATATTTAATTATCACTTATTTTTTTGACCAATCACAGCAATTGCATATACAAAGTAAAGCAGATGTTGTGTTTAGTTATTTATTATTTTCCCTGCATATTTAATTATTACTTATTTTTCTTAC